>JANHGN010018204.1:0-65116 GCA_024605025.1 Megaceryle maxima
TAGACAAAAAGACTGGGAGTGGGGGAAGGAGTTGCCATTTCATGTAAGTGTGGCTTCCAGCACCTGACAGCTCAGATTGTCTCATGGTTGTTCTTGACTTTTCTTTATTGCATTTTTTGTTTCATTTGACTTTTATATATATATATAACAGTAGTTCCTGAAAGTTCCAGCCAATGTTATTTCTTGAGGAGGGTGGGTATGGTTCTTCTCAGCCTGAAGAATTTACAAGCAGAATGTGCAAAATGCGTAGGAAATAAAGTATTTCTCTCGCTGGCCTACGGGGAGAAGTGATCTGCCAAAGATCACAGAGAGTTTAATGCAGTATTAAAAATTGGACACAGATAAGCCTAGTCCCAGTTTATGACTATCCCCCCAAGGCCAGCTCCTCTTCAGTGACATGCTCCTTAAAAAGAGAAACAGAAAGACTGCTGAACCAAAATGGAGCACATCAGTTAACCCTCGTCATTTTGTCCCATAAGCTTTCTGGGGAGGCTTGCCCTAAACCTACCACGACTCAGGAGTTAAGTGAGGAGAGTGACCTGTTCAGTTGTAACTCTTGTAGTTCTTCCCTCCTCTGGTTAAAGATATTTTTTTTTCCCCCCTCTTAAGACTGTTTCCATAAGAAGGTGTGTGGGGAGAAGGCTTATACAGACACTGTATTCTCAGGCTGAAATAGAAAGGGGTAGAACAGTACATGCGTGGGAGGCTGCAGAGTTGTTAATTACTCCCTCCTTCTGGCTCCAGAAGGGCTGTATTACACCTGCCTTCTACTGACTAGTATTATATAGCCGACAGTAACAGACTCCGGAATTTGGAGAATTGCATCACGAGTTATCACACTTTTGGTGTTCTCACATTTCCACAGCATTCCCCTTTCCATTTGTGTGCTGCGGCTGTAACTGGAAATAATTAGTGTTGGTCTTAATGTCAGGATAATAGATTATTAGGAAATTGTTGGTACGTTTTATTACGACAGCATTGTTTTGCAATTTCAGAGCTCCTTCCTTTGAATATGTAAAAGTCATTTCAGCTTTTGCTACCAGAGGTGATAAAAAGCTAATAATAACACTGCAGCATCTACTGTAATTTAAGAGCCTGTTCCACCAAGTTGCACCTACCTTTAATTTTCTTATGAAGCTGTCGGCCAAAACCAAGCTTGTGATCGAAAAGAAATTTATCAAGCAACTGAGCCACAATGTGGAGAGTAAATGCAGGTGCTGACCAGTTCACTTTAGGCCTTCGTTATGAATATCATTACAACCATGATGAGGCATTCAAGACCAAGGCATTAATTTGCTGGCCTAGATGCTGACATTCTGTCTTTTCAAAGCACGGTGTTTGCATGAAAGTCTAGGGAGAAATGGACAGGTTTGACTTCATAGAATTGACGTGGGAAAGCAGAAATAAACATTCTAGCCTTTTCTTCCCCCGCTCTCTTCCCAAATATCTGGGTTGAAAGTTCTGCCCAGCAGCTCATGGTGTAAAACTGATGGAAATGGACTCAAAATCTCCACTTGGTTGTGGGCATAGTGGATCGATGAGCATTGATCCTGGCTGTCAGTGCCCCACTCCATTAGAAACTGGGCTACTATAATCCCCATTTACAGGACCAGTCTGGCCAATCTCTCCGTTTTGTTTTTATTCAGAATCCCCTCCCAGGGGTTGAGCTTTTGTCCAGTGTGATGTCTTTAGGTGTGTGCGGGCCCTGTGGCCGTTGGTTGATCCCAAGCACACCCCCTGAGGAGCAGAGGTCCTGTGGCACAAGCACATTGTGTCCCCAGGCACTGCACCTTGGTGTTCGCACTGGTGCACAACGCACAGTCTGCCCAGTCCTGAGAGGTGAAGGGCTACGAGGGCTGGGATCTTAAAGGTGCTGGGGCAGCTCAAACACAGGCTTCCCCCAAACCAATCCAGCTCTCTTAGATGTGAGATCAGCCCATTCAGCTGCCCTCCCCTTCCTGCTTTTTAGCGTCTCTCCAGAAATACTTTGTCTAGGGAGTCTCTGCATTTACTCTTCAGCTCAGCAGAGACAGCGCTGAGTTGAGATTCTGACAGGAGATGAGGAGGGTTCAGTGGCACTGGCAAATCTTTGCAGGGAAAGACTCCTTATCGTGTTGGTAATTTGCAATCGCAAAGACTGAGCTCATGTCAGGTCAAGAGAAGGACAAAACCAGAAAGGGGTTTCTGTTATGTTGATGAACTCGCTCATCCCTTTGGCAGGACAATAGGAAACCTCAGCAGACATTTAAGTAGACCTTGCTGATAGTGTTCTTCAGACAGCAGTAGCATGCAAGTACACCAATAAATAGTTACACCTTTGGTAAAATAACCCCTATCAGCAGCACACAGCAAATCATTTGGCTTGGGAAGAGGAACTAACAGATGGGGTGCAATACAACTTGAATTTGTGTCAGATAACCCAGTAATAACCTAAAAAAGTAATAACCTAAAAAAGTAATAATCATGTTGTTTTGCCCCTGTGTCATTGCTGGCTAAGATTAAGGTGTGCTTTCATCTGTGACTCACCACATGCATTCGAAAGGCAGATAGGGGAGTTTTCCTGTTCCTAAATTAGATGACAGTGACAGTTTTGACTCTCCCTTTTATCCTAAGCCACTCTCTCTAAGGAATAGCATCGATCCGTATGAGTATTTATGAGGTCAGCGCTGCCTGAGCGGCACGCGCGTTACTGGGTAGCAATCTGCGGTTAGATCTTTGAGGTGAAGATAGCCCAAAATGCTCTAAACATCGAGGTCAAGTCATTTTCATTACGTGCTTTGTTTACATCATCAAGTTGTGAATTTAACAGCAGTTAACGCGGATGAAATTTCGGCTAAGGAAGTGGACTCAATCTCCTGGACTAACTGAGCTGTTGCCTCCACTCCCGGTAATCACGGTGCCTACAGTGACTCTGAGCCATCTTCACTGACCCCAACAAGCCTCATCCTTGACAAGAGTCCCAAAAGGCTGTTCCTGAAGACTGCTCTGGCAGTCAGCTGCCTTCACTAACAGGATTTGAATATTCACACAGCACAGCAGCTACTACAGTGGCTGTATCACCATCATGAGGCAGTGATAAACAGTGTAGAATAATATTCATATACCAGTGTTCAAAAGGCCATCACATGTGTCAGGCTGAGGTTAGATAAAGCCTTCAAAGACTTTACGCCGTTTCTGGAAAGCAGAGAGGGATAGGTGATGGGAAGGAGGTTTCTAGCAATGGAGAAAGCTTTTAATTAGGAAGCATAAAGCCTTTAAAACACAGAAAGTAAATACTAGAATGAAACGAAGTTGCAAGGTTTGGTTGGTTTTATGAAGTTGTGCTCTGGGGGCTTGATTCACGGGTATTGAACATCTGGGCTTTTGCTCTGTTGAGACTGGAGTTTCATTTCTGTGCTAGTCTTCACACTGACACTTTTTTTTTTTTAGCACGCTCACTATTTTATTTTTTTTTTCTTTTGAATGTCAGTAGTAGACTGAACACAACAATCTCTGACTCTGAGAAAAAGATGTAAGAGGAAAAACTCATTTAACTCAGAATCTCTGAGCCAAAACCCTGGAGTGAGTAAGCAACAGGAACTCTGAGGAAACTGGAAGAAAACATGAAATCTTTACATTGCTGAAATTTTTGCCTTAAAGACTAAAACAGGATTGAAAAAGTTCTTGAACCAAAATAGGACCGAGGCTATTTTTATTTAGTTTTAAGAAGAGAATTTTAAATAAAATGCCAATTTGGCACAATTATATCCCAAATCAGAACTGGCCGTGAATAGCATCAGCAGATCGTCTGCTGTAAAGACAGAGAGAGAATTCAGAATGTGGAAAGGGTAAAGGCAGAATTTTCTAATGTATTATTTAACGCTTGTTATGTAGTGCATTAAGCAGTCACTGAGAGGAAAGCTTTTAAAAACCAACAGCCTCTCTGATAGCATTAAATCTTACCTTAGATTTTTGGTTAAGTCAATATTAAGAAAATAAACGAATTAATACTTTTCAGTCTGCCCGATTTATAGACACCAATCAAGTTACAATGCTGGACATGGCCAAGTGAAAGAGGGGAATAGATTTACCTGAGTGAGGTCTTAATTTAATCAGCTGGCCCCAGAGAGCTGAAGTCAGCAGGCTGGGATGATATAAGAGGCAGCAGAGAAGCAGTGCCTTTACCGCAGTCGAAAAGGAGAGTGACAGTGATGGAAAGGAGTCTAGGCAGTGTCAGAACACACCTATTTCCATGATTTATTCTTAATTTACTTTAATGACAGTCTTAAGGTTGTCCATTTTTCTTTGGAGTGTCCTCAGAATACTGATAGTTTCTAAACATTTACAGCATGCTTTTTCTCCCCTTCCTTTCCATCAGCTCCATCACGAGCTGGAATTGGGGCTACGGCCGCATTTTGCCAGGAAGAATTGTGAGCTCAGTGTCACGCTTGCCCTTTCCCCACCGCATACCCTGCCAGCCGCTGTCCCTTCGCCGCAGGCATCCTTGAGTCAGGTCTAGGAATCACACACTCCTCTGGAATTAATGTTGATATTATGATAAAGCGGAGGAATTCATCGCATTTCTTTTACGGTTTATGCTGGCAAAAGAACAATGTGTGCTTTCCCAATACAATGGCTCATTTTTATTATCGAGTGAGTTTATTGATGGTGGTTCAGAACTACTGACATGCAGACAGTGATCTCAGATTGCATTTACATTTCTGGAATACTTTCCATCTTTCCAGTTTCTGCCAGGAACTTGCTTCTGTGATTCAGTGGGGTTTTTTTTTATTTTAAAATTGGACTGTTGTTTAAACTGCATTACAAACCTCTGCCATTTGCTTTCTTCTATATGTGCACTGCATTCTTTAGTATCATTTTATTATTTACTTGGAGATGAATAATTACTGTTAATTTATAAATTTTTCTAGGTAGCAATTTGGGTGGGTTTTGCCAGGCACTCAGGTATGCTTCTATAGATTGATTATAAAATCAGATGAAATAGTGATTTTTTGGTTTTAATTATTTTTATTTCCCCACCCCTATGCCAATGAGAGGGTTGAAGGGCAATGTGATCTCAATAATACTTACAAATAGCTCGGGAATGTCACGATAACTGGGGACCCTTATCAGTCATTTTCTCATTTAAAAAAATCCGGGTTTTACAATAAGGACAACTACTATTATTACTACTACTACTGTCTTATGAATCTAGTCCTTTATATAAAGGATGCCCAGAATTGCCCTAAAATGCATCTGGAGGGAGAAAAAAGCCTCAGTGGTATTGTTCCATACATTTAAAAAACAAAACCAAACAAAACCAACTTGTACTCACTAGGAAAAACAAAGAGACGTAACTCAAAGCATTTCCTCTTAATTGCCACACATCGTGTTTTAATGCACGAGCCAGTTCCCACCCCAGGTGAAATTGGAGGTACTTTTCATGGGAGAAAACCAGGTTCTGAGACCAGTCACGGCAATGCAGAATACCTATTATTTTGCTCAGACTGTGTCTACGAGTAGACAAGCAGAGTAGGCCACTCAGAGAAGACTTGCTGAGCAAAACTGTGGCCACATTGGGTCCAATTAAAGCATTAATACCAGTGCCCCATCACTCTCCATACAGAGTTCAGTTATCCAGACCGTGTACGACGTGTTCCCTCGGCAGATAGAATTGAAACGCTCTATTTAAAAGATGTGTGATTAATCCTACGTTTACTTTCATGTTTTCAGATATACTCAAGGACAAGAAAACTCATCCAGAAAACAGAAACGAACCAAAAGCAACTGTGAAAAAGATGGACACCACAACCACCACAAGCACTGTCAAGTCATCCTCTAAACACAGTGTAACTGGAAATGGGAGCAATCCAGCCCCGAGTTCCATCCTTGCTCTTTTAACCACACTAGCAGTTCTGTGGCGTTGGCCACTGTAGCTCTGTTGCCTGGCAGCCACTGCACAGGCGTTTCTGTTCACTGTCGTGTATGCCTACAGCCTTACCCAACAGAAAACAAAGTTAAATGGCTCTCTAGTTTATGTGATATGGTAGAATAAATATTAAATGATATGCTGGAGTTGGCAGATACCAAGTGTCATCGCTTACGATGTCTGAAGATAGCCTTTGACAAAGCCCAAGATACAGAGGGAATGATGAGAGGGGTCTGAGCAGCTTAAGTTATGGGGTAGAAATAATTGAAAATACAGAAATTGTCAATGTGTGCATCACTGGTTTTCTCAGTTTCATTCGCTGGAATCTGACTGGCTGGTTTTGTTCGTTGAATTTTTCTGATAAATTATATGAATGGTCAGTCTTCAAATTCAAGCCAATACATACTTGATTTTCCTAGCAATCAGCCAACGAGCTGTGTCTACAGTTGTAAAACCTGTTCAGGTGAAGTACTCTCAACCAGCTTGATGAAATTACTAAGTGGTCAAGAAGATCAAAGCATGTTTGAAACTTCTTTTCAGTTTTACTGTTTAGATTGTAGGAAGCAACATGAAAGCATATGGTGTGTCTAATACATCAGTATAGTTGCCTTAACCAAAAATTAGACCCACTTTATTTACTGAGGGGTATAGATAGTGAGTTTCCCTGCCCCATAAAATACTACTACCAGGTGCTTAAGCATATGCTCGAGGCTCACTGGGTGAATGTCCAGCAATGGGAAATATAAATAAACATACTAATGTTTTTATCCAGTTGAATGCAGCTCTGTACAGAGAAAAAAGAGTTCAGTTCAAACTTACTTTGCCTATGTGATGTTAAAGAGAAATCAACTTGAATTTTCCATGAAAGTCCCAGAGATATAAATTATTGGGAAGTCCCGTTAGACACTAACTAGGTTATGTGCATTGTGGATCTCTGAAATCAACTGTTTCATAAGCTGTGTATTATTTAATTCCATTTAATGTTTAAGATTTTGTATCACATTAGGTGTAAATGTAAAACAATTTGAAATCTAGAACGTTCTCTGTTATGCCTCATCTTATTACCCTAGAAATTGTCAAAATATGCATTATATTACAAGGTTGTTTGTTGGTTGTTTTGGGGTTTTTTTTAATCAATGATACATTGATGCATTTTAACTTTTTGGATGAAAAAGTGCTATAATAACTTCTAATGGGTTAAGAGTTAATGTGTGTTTTCCAACAACAGTTTACAGTGCCATTGAATATATATATACACAAACACAACTGTTTGAATGCAGTGATTAATCTGATCAATATATGAAACATTAGAATTGTTATATTTACTACATTTCATAACTCCTACAACAGTTTGATGGCCGTTTTCATGTTGTAGACTATTATTATGTACAGTTTTATAAGATTTAATGTAAAACACTTGCCTTTGGTTTTTTGTAAGACTTCTCTGTGATATTTAGAGTTACACAGCTACTGACATAACTCAAAAAAAGAAACCAAACAACCCTGTATATTAGTAGTCAACTTCAGGCGTTTTATTGCTAACTTAGATGATAAAAGACAGCCTGACTCAAAGAAGGTGCCATGTGCCAATATTAGTACTGGATGTCATTATATAAAATGTGGCAATAATACAGAACGAGCTTACAATAAGTGAACAAAGACTCACTACGCTTGTATGTTTTCAGATAGTATTAGTGAACGCGTCTAATTTTGTTTGAAAAGGTGGGGCTTGAGTTTCTGTTTTAATTTTAGACCATATTTACAGACATAAAGGTATGCTCAGAACCATCGACATACCCAGTTGCAAACGCAGGGTCTCCAAATCGGCAGCAGCTACGTTTTCTAAAAGATAACTGAATTTTGATGTTGGATCGAGGTGGTAAAATGGAAATATTTCATATTTGTATTCTGATTTTTCAAAATGGTAAGGCTATGAATAGCCTTAAGTAGTGCTTGCCAATCACATCAGTACAAATCTGTTTCCCCACAATTACTAAAACGGCTGTCCTGTGTTTTCCAGGGTTGGTGAGCTGCACCAGTCTGTTGAACCAGAGTTCAAAATGCTGCTTCTTGTATTCATTTTCAGCACCCTTGGGATGAGTGCACTTGTACCTGAGGAGGTGTGCAAGTCATGTCATTTGTACAGTGAAAGGACACCGTCATTCCTTGCAGTCTTAAAGGATCAGTTGTGGTGGCTGCTGTTAGACAGGTTGGTCGCTGTGCGCGCACAGAAATGTACATCAGGCGCCGACACTTAGACCAGCTCCTCAGGTAATACCAGTCATGGTGGCTTCGCTGAAGCAATTCATATCTGTTGCTAGTGAACCTGACCTCTAATTTAGTCTTCTCACACTTAGGATGCTCAGTCATCATTCAGGCCAATGCATCCACATTTGCACACCTAAGTCTCCATTGGGATTCCTATGGATAGAGCCAGGGTTTCAGGGTTGGGTTCTGATGCTACCAGAATTCAGCTGTGCAGCTTGGAGTTCTCAGTTCTTCTCCCCTGCAGGGAGAGAACTTGAATTACCCAGACTTAGGTGTCTTTTTCAGGTCTTTTCTCTAAAAGGTTTTGTGCTTTTAGCTCAGAGCAGTGATCCAGCTCACCTAGCATTCAGCTGTAGCAGAGGACGCTGCAAAAACCCTGCAGTAGGTTGTGTGGAATAACTCACCCAGGGGATTAGCTGTTGTTGCTAAATGTCATAATCTTGCTAAACAAAAACCTTGAAAAATCAAGTGTTTGGATTTGGGGTTCGGTTGGCAAATATTTGTGTGATGTAGGATTCTTCCCTGACGCTAAACAACACAACCCTTTTGAAGGTCCTGTAACAAAACTAGAACAAGCTCAGACTGTGGGATGAGATTGAATCAACTCATTTCATTGGGTTCAACCAATATTTTAATAGACACAAAATGCTACAGAATAAGGGAGGAGACTTCAGAGGACTCCACACCTATTAATAACATTTCACACTAATATACTTTGAGGCTGTAAGAAAAGTGTTGGTCAAACCAGCATGAAATCTGTTCATAATGTGCATCAAAAATGGTGCAGCTTTAAAGGGCAATGTTACTGGTGGTTTATGATTTTTTTTCCTCAGGATCAGTTGTATTTACATATTAAAGAGTGTTTTCCATCAAAAAACAAATCTATACCAGCAAAGGCAAAACCAACTGGCTGTGTCAGACAAAGGGAGTATTTCTTTTCGGATTGATAAGATACGTATTTTACAAGATCTTATTTTGTTATCCAGGACACTGTAATTACAATGTAATTACAAAGGTCTAAATTCAAGATACTTTTGAACTCATCTATGTAATCTCAGTGTAAAATAAGGTACCAGCCTAAGAGCATTGCTGTAGCTTTGCCTATCAGTTATATACTGTATTTAGCCACTGCTTTTTGAATGTTTATTGTTTTGCTATGACTTTCTTTTAATATTTTGCTGTGCCAGCATTTGTGAATGCCACTGCTGGAAAGTAACTGCTGTCGTACATTTGTGAGTAACTCAATCTATAATTTTCTCTCCATAGTGATGCAGGCTTCATACAAAATAAGACAAAATTACCACGGGCATACAGTCAGTATTTAGTGTTTCACTGCTCTTTGGGCTCCAGGTTCATGTGTCACTTAGTCCCCTTCCTGGCTATGAAAGCGTCAGGAAGGAGAGCGAGTGTGGCTGGACCCAAGCACGTATGGCTGACATGTGCCAGGGCATGGCAACCTCCAGCTGCCTTTTCTGAAGCCCTGAGCTGAGTGTTCTCAGCTAATTTTTCAAGTGGCTTTTATACCTCTCCAAATCAACGCATGGAGACTGGCCAGGCAAAGAGCAGCAGAGAATGTAGAGTCTGCATTTTCAGGCAACTTCACAGACACCTGCTAAAAATTATGCTTTAGCCTTTTTTTTTTTTTTTTTTTCTTCCTGGCCTCTCATTTTCAACCTTGTTCTTTTGGGCTTGCATATTGCTGGTGTTATGTCCTGTCTTCTAGTGCACCGGGTGCTTTGCATAAGGAATTGTGATTCTGATCTCTCACTCAGTAATGAACCTTTTGAGGTACAAATATCTGTCAGAGCTTGATAAGAGTAACACAAATAATAATGTCCAGCTGCATTGACTTCAGAGGCTCTGTGCATGGGTATCTGGCTGTGAGATTCACATCTCTTTCATCTCTTAAATCAGATCTGTATTTAATATATCCCTATTTCCTTTTGTTACCAAGACTGCAACGTATATAATCATTTTAAATTTGACTTTCTAATCCCGTATGGGTCTTCTCGGTATTGTCCTAATGGATGTTGTGTGCAGACTTCATTTTAATGTTAGATGAGCCTTTTTGCCCAGATTTACTGAGCCATTCTTATTCACTATTGCACATGATTAGGTTTAAGCAAGATCTGTTCAAGTGAAAGGAGCTGAAACACACATTAAACTGAGCCACTGAGTAGGAAAAAAAATCCAGAAAATCTCCATGTTCTTGAATTGGACTCTTCACATTAAACAGATTAGAAGGTTGAGCTGCAATTCCAGTCAAAATTTCATAACTAGCATGGTGTCAGGGGGATTTCAGCCTTGTATGGAAAACGGATAAGGAATCTTCCCCTTTTCTAAGGGGAAATTAATTGATATCCATGCTTTCCTCACGTCTCTGCACATGGGTCAATTTAAGCCTCTAGAAATAGGAGACACTCCCTTAAAATGTATCCTGCACATTGAGCATCACAGCATCATAAGTACTTCCTGTTGCAACCAGCCAAAAGCACGAGACGTTTATTTTCATTTACAGCATTTCACTTCTTGCGATGACATACAGCAAGTGTCTTAATGAAAGGTGAAACATCTCACATTCATTGCCATTATGGCTGTGATATTCAAAAAGAACATGAAAATGTCTTCTTCTCATGGCCTTGGGAGTCCAGAATTATTCCCAATACTGAATTCTCTTCTGGTTTCCACTGTCACTCTCTAAATAACTACATTTGAATTATATTAAATATTAAGCCACAAAAAAAAAAAAAAGTAATAATAAATACTGTCCAAGAGATTGTAATAAATAGAGAGATAACAAACTCAGAAAAGTATCCTGTATTTAAAATAGAGAATGCTCCTAGGTAAGAAATCTGTTCTGAACTTTTCAAGTCCCTCTCTGCTCCCCAGGTTCATCACCAGCCCCTTCCACCTTCGTGCAGCACAATATGAAGCCTGTCTGCAGAAGGCTGGTGCACTGAATTCAGGAAAGATAATTAAAACTGTAGCTGTCTGGTGGTATTTCCAAGCATCTTGCTTGAAAGGGGCCTCCTTTTGCTGGTGATGAGGAATGTATTAAACTGCAGGTGCAGTTGCTTAAGTTCTTACTCAGTAAAGAGCCACAGTTGCTGCAGCTTTCAGAAAGGGCTGCTGGACACAGATTGTAAAGCAGTATGTTTGTGGGGCTCCGATATCACTGAGATCAAACTCAGTCCTTAAAATAGACTAGTTGACATTCTGGTTCTTATCAGCACTGCAATCATTTCCCCCATGAAAATCATGTAACACCCTTTTGAGACAAGGGCACATAAAAGAGAGGCCACTGATGCTTTCATGAGGTGCATAAAGTATTTCATTAAATAGCCAGTAACAACCGTGATCGTTGTTTTTTTTCCTTTATATTTCTGTGCAGAAAGTATTAATACCACCTTGCAAAATTCTGCAATTTGCACTTAATCATTTCAATTAATCTTTTAGTGAATTACCCAGTACTTTGTAATTATAATATTTGCAGCTAATTTAGTGCCATCCTAAAAATCATTCAACGCATAATATAAGCAATTAACATTTATTCTTTTTTTTTCTTTTCTGTTGCAGGGGGATATATAAATTATCCTCAGTGGCCTTTCTGTACACCTAATTAGCATCTGTCTCAATTATTCTACAGGCTGTGGACATTTCATTTGAAAAAATAAATACTTTGCTAGTTTCGTGACCCCTTGCAAATGCACAGTTGTAAAAATTACTTTTCAGGGGAATATGAAAACCTGGTTTCATACATCTTGTGAGTTTATGAGCTAGGCTAGGCTTTTAGGCTATTACACCTAGAATAGGTACTGACATTTTTAATGCAGTTAAAATGCAAATAGTCAGATAACTTCTTCTCATAATTAAGTGCAGTATCCTAAAGCTGTAGCCTGGTTTAGTGAGTAATGAAAAAGGAAAGCAGTAAGACATCAAGAATATAGATCCTAGTGTAACTTCCACATTTCTGTATGTGCATACACAGTTAGGAAGTTTTACTAATCAGAGGCCATCAAAAACATTGCAATGCTGGAGTGTCAAGGATACCATGTTAAAAGCTGTGGAAATTAAACCAGCTTACTTCTATGTCCCAGGTAAGCTTCTAGGTAAATAGTAACTTTCTATTTAAATGCACAGGATATTGAGGGAGACCATTTGATCTTTCTAAAGAGGAGATCTGAAAAAAACTTTCTAACAGAAAAGTGAATATCAAGTATTTACAACCTCCACACCCAGGAAACGGGGAAATCAGAAAAGGACCTGAGACTTTTCTGCGGGTATGAAATGTTGTGGCAGACCCTCAGCTCCTATAAATCAGTGTAGCTCCTTTGATTTCAGTTTAACTATGTAAATTCACCCCAGCACAGTATCTAGCCCAAGAATGTGAATTCCTTCCCATCTTTTTGCAGGTGCAGAAAATCAAGAGTAGCTGCAGCGATTACAACATTTGCATAACAGTTTTACGTTGCCCGGGCCGCTGCTCAGATTGTATCTTCATGCCTGAAAAGAAAATCTGTAACACGTGGGATGCCATAAGTCTTCTGGTGTTTTCCCTTTGCAGGAGCACGGTAGGGGCCTCCTCCAGAAGCAGCAGTATCATCTGGGGCTCCAAGGAGATACTCACAATGTGAGTATCTCCGAGGGGAGAAAATCTTTCTCAGAGAAGGTTCGCTGATACAGATCAGGCCTTGAGGCAGACTGAGTTTGATTTTTCTGTTTCATGTTAAAACGTAGGATCCTGGCCTTAAACTGTCCTCAGGAACTGACTGAGACAAAGTGGAGAGAACTGATCGTGGCTTTGATATTTTCAGCAAAGCTTAAGCAGCAGAGAAGGCAAGCAGCCATGTTCTGCTTCAGCTTGTGGATCTTTGCGTTCACTTTCAGGTAAAATTACCTGTGAGTTTCCAGGTTAGCGGTGACAAGTTTGTGAGTTGCTGTAGCCTGATGTTCTTCTATGGAGGAGAAATTAAATTTCCTCCTCAGCAGAAACAAAAAGAAAGCTCTTTACTTTTATTTAAACTTATGCTAAAGATCCAGCTCGGGAGGAAACCAAGACAGGATGTTGGGCCTCATGGAGGCTTAGATTGCCCTGAGTGAGGTTGGTCTTGATGCAGGGAGTGATAACAGCGTCAGAGTCTGTCTGCTTGTCAGGAAAGAGGATGTCCACCCTTTGGCTTTTTTGGGGGGACGGGGCTTGAGAAAAGCTATAGTTTATCACTCAAAGATGATAAATTGTTTATAGACAGAAGTTGTAGGCAAGTCCACAAAGCAGTGAAGAATGGAATAGGATGTTTGGTGGTGATCTCGTTGGAAAATCAGAAAATGAACTGACATACCTGAGCTTTTGCATTAGGGATGAACAATGGAGTTGAAACCCGCTCCCAAAACACTGCCGTCGCATACGGGAGCAGGCTGATGTAGCAGCAATACTATATAAAGTGTTTATGGTATCCCACTTATTATATGGGGCAGTATTAGAACAAAACCAGAAGCCAGTACACTAAACCTTGCAGAATACAACCACTGACTGTACTTTGATATCAGAACTAATACAGTATGAATGTTTACAGTACACTGGGGTAGAAATTCTAGTAAAATATGTGCTTTGGCATTTAGCTTTTTAAATAATTAGTTTATGGCCTCCTAGTCTTTTTTTAGTTCATTTTATGTTACAGGAATTAATAGGCCGCTTACATTTGTATTTTACATTAGTTGCATCATGGGTATTTTAAGATCCAAAATAGATTGGTTTTGCCCTAAGCTGTATTCAAGCTCTAATAATTATTTCTGTTTCCCAAGCATGTGTTTTATTTGCAGTATATCTGCTTATATTTTTATTGAATAAATTGCTCAATTTTCTTCAGTTTGTTTTCAGCATTGAATACGATAAAGGCAATTTAAAAAAGCAGTCTGAAAACAATGTCTTAAAAGAAGAACAAGGCTACTTTGAAAAGTTAAGCAGTGTGTTTTGTAAAGGACAGTGAACTATGAATGGGAATAAAAATAAATAATCCACAGCAGGAAATTGTTGTCATCTATTAGAATTTTTGTATTTTTTCCTCAATATTTCTCATCATCTTTGTTGTAAGTTACAAAGCTGATAAAATCTTAAATAAAAATATTTTAATCTGTTCAGATGATGCTTTGAATAAAGGATGCAGACCTTGAGAACTGCTGAGGAACTCTTAATATTTTGGTCATAGCCTGGCAAAGAAAGGTCTTTTCCTTCAGCAGAAACTACTTTCTTGCTCTTCTTCCTTGCAATAAATCCAGTGAGATGTAAAGGTGCTTACCTGCTCTTCTGGGACCTCTCAATATTATTGAAGAGACATGAGACTTGCAGCAGTCTCCTGGGTAAATGCCAGCGCACCTCCACACAACGGGTAGGACTTGTCCATCAAACTTCCATTCCTACGTAAACAATCAGATCCGAGTTTGCCATTGACCCAGGTCTTGCAATAACCTTGTGCCATATGAAAAGCCTTGCCCTTGGTTTTGATTCGGATGACGTTACTATTCTGCCTTCATATTAGGCCAGTGCACCAGCAAAAGGAAACTCCCTGCTGTTAGCTTAGCGTTTTCATCGCTTGTCAGTTATGAGCTTTGCAGTTTTTCTTCTTATGATGGGGAAAAAACCCTAATCGGGTATTTTTCTGTCAGATGCTGATTATTGTGGTTGTGCCTCTGCCACTTTGCAAAGTGACACAGCAGAGACCTTTGCTTTTACATGCATTTGTTAAAGCTACTCTTCATGAGCTCCTCTTCACTGCTTTGTTTTTTCCCTGCTTAGAAGTTGGTGGGAAAGACATTGGCTGTTTTATCTCTTTTATTTCCTGTTTTGGTAGTTTTTAAGAGCTCCTGTTGTAGTATTCCTGAATGGGTTGAATGAACCACAACAATATCATGAACAAAATGTTCCTGTATTGTGTTGAAATGACCGTGTACCTGCAATCTACCCACCAGGCTTTTCTTACTCAGTTTGTTTTCTGATTGCATGATGATTTGAGTGTTGCCTCCTAAAAACATCCATGATTCCAGCTTTCCTCCATTCTTTTAAAATGCTTCCTATTTGAGGTCTGGGAATTACATACGGCTCATCTCACCATCTATGGAGGGTGCTTTGTGCTAATAGACTCATTTTTGACCCAGCTCCAAAGATAATAGCCAACAGCTTTTCTCTGCCGATGGTAGAGGAATGCTCGTTCTCTGAAGTGCTGCCTCATAAAAGCCTTTTAAGTTTAAGGATTTTACATTCATCCTCTAATTAAGCAGGTGTCTAAATTTGTGAAGCTGCTTCATTCTGAAATCCAACCTGCCTCCACTTCAAAGGATGTTGTTTCTTTTCCCAATGATGTTTTTAAAAGTGCTTCTTTGACGGTTCAGATTTGTAGGGTTATTTAAAGGCTTTGCCTCTGACCTGACTTGGTATTTATTTTCCAAAAACATGCAGAATACATTAGGGCTGATGAGATGCCTCAAGGATGTTCCTTAATAGTGGTGCTTAACAGTGGTGGTCATATCTTAGACTGAAGATCTTTAATTGCATTAACTAGCCCTTCTGCTTGACTAATGACAGATGTGGTTGCAACCCTATATGATCCATTTCATGATTCTCCCATCAAACATCCAAATCTTTCCTCCTGTCTTTTTTTTTTTGTTGGTTGGTTGGGTTTGGTTTTAAGCCATATGTCAGTTTGGCTCTGAAACGTGTCTAGAATTTGTCATACCCAAACCCTGGATGAAAGAGCGGATTCAGCCTGGTTTATCCCAGGGGTTCCAATATGGTGCAGCTCTAAATACAATCACTGACTTATCGGAATGAGGGTTTGCCTTATGATATTGAGAGGCAGTGTGACTTTAGTGTAGGAAGTCTTCCCACACTTCGGCTTTACATCTGAAAACAAACAGTCTGGTTTTAGAAAGAACACTTGCAAAATCATTATTAACTCAGGAACCCAACATTAACTGTCGCCATCCTAAAAGAGCAAAGTGAAAATACTCCTGCGTGTACGAGAATAAAAGAAGGGTTTTATTTGTGTTTATTATGTCCTCCAGGAGATTCAGAGTTAACTTTAGAAGAAAGAAGGAATTCCAAAAGCAACAGAAACCCATGTCCTCCACCTACAGGTTTATGTCCTACAACCACAGATTACTACTTTCCTGCGTTGTGTGTTTTCAAGAAAACAACATATGGATGATAGGAATTTGCCACAGTGAGCAGGAGGAGATTACACCAGATGTGTAAGCCCCCTTTGCTCATGGTGGCTACTCAGTATTTACTTCTGGATTTTGGCTCCACAGTTACTGGTCCAATATAATATCTATAATTTGAAAACCCCCACAGAGAAGACAGAAAATTCATTCCTTAAAGGGTTGCCTGCCCTTGTTCTGCAGACCTTAGGGATGCTCCCCAGAAGCCCACAGGGCATGAAAAAATGGAGAGAAGTTTACACTGATCTTCCTCCACCCAGGAGCATAAAGGAATGAATTAGGCTTGAAACAGCCCTTCAGTTTCAGAGCTATCCTTTCAAAAACCAGGTCTTTTTTCATACTACCCATTATTTGTTGATTCAGGCAAGTGCTGGGGCAGCAGGAGTCTGCTCCCTTTATTGTCTTGCACAAACTGTTATGGTGTCTGCCCTCTGTTTTCTCAGCCAGGAGTAAGCAGACTTTCCTAGCTGCAAAATCAATATTTTTCATTACAGAGTAACTCACTCTGCAGAACTAGAAAGTATCCAAGTCCTATTGGGTCTAAAATGTGGATTTCCTCAGATCTTTCAGGAATTGGATACTGTGAAGAGGGGCAGTGGTTTTGCTTTCCCCTGGAAATCATCCCTGTGCCCCACACCTCTATGTGCTGCTGTCCTTCTCTGGTGTATTCAGCTTGTGGTCACCACCTATCACTTGTCTTTCCTTTCTCAGTTCCACCTTAAATTGGATGTAAAATTCTTAAGACACATTTAGCGCATCAGTTTCCTCAGGGCATTTCTTTAATTTAAGGAAAGGTACAGAGACTCCAATTAACCTCAGATGAAGAGACCCATAGTTCATTGTCTGTCTGGGAAAATGAACCTCAGGGAACGGTACTCTTACATTGCAAGTGCATGTCAGAACCACAATCAGAACTCATGTTTTTGGCTCCTACTCTGGCATGTAATCTATTAGAACACTGTGAACAAACAAGTTCATTAACCTCCCAGAGCCTTCATTTTTTTCTCCTTGCAAAGAAGAAATTATATTTACCATGGGTGAAATCTGAACAACAACAAAAAGTCAACACAAATTAAGATTAAGAGCGTGTGCTAACTTTCCACAGGGTGGTAACTACCCTGACCTTTTCTTACAGGCAGAACAGGGATTCTCCAAAGTAAATGCACTGGTAAATACTGGCTTTCTAATGTTACAGGATTACGGTCATACCGATAGCAAGTAACTAAGAGTAGCACCTTATTTTGTCTGGACAGAAAGTCGAAAGTACGAGACTGATATTTGCACAAAATGAGCCAAAAGAAAGAGGATTCCTCCTGTTTGATGCTGCTTGCTAACTCCCAACCACTCCTCCATGGGCAAAGCAGAACCTTGATGTGTGCTTCACCAGGACAGAAAGATGTAGCAGCACATGCAACATTAGCAAGACCTGTATTGACTGAAGAATGTAGCTGTGGGAGCGAGACCTGCTTTGTCCCAGTAAGCAGCTATGTCCAACACTGAGATCCCCAAACTATTTTACTAATGCTGGAGTAAAAGGTGGCCTCAGGATGACGCAGGGCACAGCTATAGGGTCATTCTCCCTTTGCCTTTCTTCCACGCTGGCAGTCGGGAGCCATCTCCAGCCCTCCTGTGACTCAGTGCTCAGCTCTGCCCCAGAAATGAGGCTTGTCTTGCAGATGGACAGATCGGCAGGAGTCTTGCACTGTTACCTCTTTGTCTTTCCATATATAGACACCTAGCTGTGCAGGAACACTGGTATGTATCAGCAAGTTTCTTCAGGTCCTTAAAGGTTTTATGAGAAAAGCTGGTTCATTTGACAGACTCCAAAGGGATGGTTCATACAGTAAAATAAAAAAAAAAAAAAAAAAAAGAAAGGAATGTGTCTCCAGTAGAAACATTTAAGACACACCTCAGCCTCCCATTGCTCCGGCAGTTCCTTGCTATACATTTCTGGGTACATTTCTTGCTTCTTGGACAGTAGAGGGCTGTGGATTCTCACAGAGTGTAAGAAAAGAGACAGCAGTTCTCACTGTTGCCATGTTATGTTCTCCTGAAAAGGACCCAGAAATAACTTATGGCCGTGATTTAAACAGCTAAAAGAGCAAACCACTGTGGAACACTTGAAACCAGCCAGCTACAATGGCCACTCACCTGTGGATACCTCAGACTGTAGTCTCCAACATATCTAGGACTTGCTCTAGGGAAAAATACAGAGTATTTCTGCTAGCATTTCAGTGAGCCTGACTGGGACACAAGGCTGCAGAAAGCTTAACAGTGGTTGAGTTACAGACTCTGGGTTAGATATAAGAGGGTTTAATTCATCACTTAATAATCTCAAGGCAGTGATTTAATAAATGACTTCAAGGTGCTTCACTTTAATGATGGTATAAGACAGTACTTTGTGCTGTCACATGAGCAAAGGTTGGTGAACTGTCAGTCTTCATTACTTGGGCAAATGTTCTTTTGAGAACTCCCAAATGACTTCATGGTACATGGAAATGAGTACATGTCTGTAATGGTTATCTTCAAAAATCAATAAGCATAAAGTTTAGAAAGAAGGCAAATCAGTAAATGGAAGGAATCATAATTAAAGAGATGTGAAAAATTAAGAGCTGGGGGAAAAAAAAAAGCATTACTCTTTTGAGTTATCACCTTGTCCCATGAGAGAAGAGTTAAGTGTTACAATTCCTGAGTGGACTGGTGGCCCAGCTCAGTCTAAAATAACCTATCCCAGAAAAGAAAATAACAAAGACGAAGGATATGCAGAAAGCACAAAAACCCCACACACCCATAAAGGAGAATAATGGAATCAGTCATGCGTTGGGTACATTTCACCTGCCTCTGGGATTTAACTTTACGCTCTGAATTTGCTGTGACAGTAGATCTGGAGCCCCCTAAATAAATATACATCCTTGTACCACCCTGTGCAGTGCACACTCTGTTCAGAGTTCACTACTTTTTCCTGAATTGTTGTGAGACCCCAGCCTGGTTTTGATACCCCTTTTCCTTTCTAAATGTTCCCATTTCTCATATTAAACTGCTCTGCCATTTTCACTCCTGCTCCTAGATTCAAGCTGTCTTCCAGAAAATATATTTTTTTTTTAACAGTAGATACTCATTAACCTTCTGCATGCTATTTACTAATCACTGCATCTTTATAATAGCCTCTCATTAAAATAATCACTTTAGATCTTTTTTCAGTTCTCTACTAAGAGTAATTTCCCTTCCATCTCTTATCAATATTTAGCACCTGTCTTTGAACTCTGGTATCTGCTCTACCTTTTCTTTTCCTTCCTAATGGGAGGTCTAGAAAGGAACAAAGTCATTCAGGAAGGAGAACACTACCAGCTTTTGATAGTAGTCTTCATCCAGGCTCTTAAGCAGGGTCCTAGAGCGTATGCACAGCAAGTGTAAAGCAGCTGAAATATTCCTTCCACTAAGCAACAGAATAAAAGTGGTGGCGTTTTGTTCCTCCCAGTTTCAAGCTCTCACATTTACCAACACCAAATTCCAAATAATTTTTCCCCTGGCCTTAGCCTCTCTAACTATTTTAAAGGAGAATAAAAGAAAAAAAAAAAAAAAAAAAAAGAAAGAGCAGCAGATCATAATAGCAGAAGAAAGCAATCAAACTGCATAAAGTCATCTTTATTCATTTGTTTGTCCTGGGTAGGGAAAAAATATTTGGATTGAATAAACGAAGCAGCAATTTGTAAAATGTCATTCATGGAGCAAACTGGAGGTTACTCTCTGACACCAGAGAAGAGGCACAGTTACAGAGCAAAAATATTCTCCTGTTATTGCCACCTTTTATTATTAAACATGAAGGAAAATTCACGATACTCAGGAAAACATGAATTGAATGTCTATGTTATCGAAGGGTAAATATTTTCTCTTAAGACTAGTATTGTTTGGTCCTGTGTTAGTCTTCACCTTTTCTTTCTCACCTTCCATGCAGTACAAATTACAGAGGAACAAATTTATCATTCCACTTCAAGGGAGTTGAGAGTACACTTTGCTCATCAGCTGAGGTGGAGGCTTAAGTTTTTCTTTAACCCATGTTTTAGTGTATAGAGAACACTCGAAAAATGACTGTGCTTTTAACCAGAGAGAGCCTATCCATGGGAAACTGAAGAGTGGTGCCTGTTGGAGCTTATGGCCTTTGTGGATGATGACTAATTGATCAATGAAAAAAAAAACCAGATTACACAGTCCTCCAGTTAATGAATAAGTGGCTTTTTTCCTGTCTGGGACCTAATGAGAGAAGGATCCCCAAGAGTCATCCGCTAAGGAAGAAATGGGCAGTATACAGAGCATAATGATGTGAATTCAACACCCGCCCAATTTATTTTAAAATACATCTGTGCACATCCTTTGAAGATATCCTCTGGAAGAAATTCCTTTGTAATCTGTCTTGTTCCACTGGGGTTGGCAAACATCTGTGTGTGCAGCAGGGGAGAAGATGTGGGGGGGGGAGGATTTATTTTATCAGGGTTTTGTTAGTGAGGTTTAACCTTCCTTAGAGTCTTTCAGCTTGTCTTCCTCTCCTAATGGCTTCCCTCAGACATTTCCCTTTTTAAACAGCCCTACTATGTGCAAATGTCCACATTTGACTGCGATATTTAATTCAATTTATACAGAGGGTTATTCTAACACCAGGTAGCCAGACCAAATGCACTTCCATATTAAGGCAGATACACGTACACAAACCCCTTTAATCTTGCTTCTCATCTTTCTCCCAGATGCACTAATGAATGGTGATTGGCAACACGAAAATTAAATATTATTGGTTTATCTTTTGCTTCTTCAGCAATAAACTTGCTTGCCTGCTACCAAAAGGCAGAGATAACCCCTGGAAAGAGGTCACAAAGCCCAGCAACTGTTGCATTGATTTATTCCTAGATACGAATGAAATAATTTATTTGGAAGTAACTTCTTGGACAGTTGCAGAATGTGGCATTTTCCTTATTCTGAGAGAAGATAGGAGATGATGAACACAGAGAAAGAGAAAGAAGATATCCAAGACAGTGAGCAATGGCAAAATGACTGGGCAGTGTGAAAACCAAAAATAAACAGGGGAAAGGAAGGTTAGCTGAGGAAAGAGGAGTGAAAAATGCTAGTGGAAAAATACCCAGTAAACTCTCCGATTTCCAGAACTGGGCTTGCTGAGCTCTTTTCACACCAAATCTCACGAGAACATAAATAAAGACTGGAATAATTAAAAGGAACTTAAATAGAGCAGATGTACAGACCCTACTGACAGTCAACAGGAGTAGTTTAAGTCTGCTATGTATCAAAAACACATTTAAAGAGTTTGGCCTAACTTGGAATCATCTCCTGTGGTCTTCTCATTGGAGTGATTGTCAACTGGAGAAGAAAAAAGTTGTTTTTAACAACAGTTTGGGGCTCAAATATAGATTAGAAAACACAAACTGGCTTTGACCACCCTCCAAAATGGTCTCCTGTCACTCTGAGCAGCTGTTCAGAGGTTGCGGAGTCTCCTCTGGAGACTTTCAAAACCTGCCTGGACAAGTTCCTGCACAATCTGCTTTAGCAGAGCGGGTTGGACCAGATAATCCCCAGAGGTCCTTTCCAACCACTGCCATGCTGGGATTCTGTGTGATTCCCTGACTCTAGTGCACAGGTGCCTGGTTTGGACCTTACATGAAAATTTCCTTCCAAAGCTGGACCTCTCTAATAGTTCCTAAAGACAATACAACTGCAATGGAAAAAAAAAAAAAAAGAAAAAAAAAAAATCAGTTCCAAGAAAAAGTGAGTACACAAGAGCCAGCAGAAAAGCAAACAGTAAAGAAACTGAGAAAACAGCAAAAGAGGAAAAATACACTTAATGTTAAGAAAAAAAAAAGAAAGAAACAAAAAAAAAGCAGGTATGTTTTCCTTCCCACAGTACTGAAGAGATTTCAGGACAAGTAATTTCCTTCTCCCCGGGAGTACTTCATGAAAGGTACGCTTTGATTTTCGTGGCTTCTTGAAGTATTATGTTCTATAAATTAAAGGTATCTCAAAGGACATGTGCTTGGCCCTTGCAAGGCACCAGTGTTGCCTGTTTCAGGGGGGTGTTTCCACCAAAGGCTTTCCCTCCAACACCCAGTCCCAGTCCACACATGGAGGGAGAGGCCACGGGAGGTGCTGTCCCTGCATGGCAGCCAGCTCAGGGGACACAGTCCAGGACATGGGGGTACATGGCCCCTGGGCTCTCCAGCCCCATCATGAGATGCTACTATGGGGCGACCACACCCCCACCTCAGGGAGCCGACCGGGCTGCAGAGCTCAGGGGGCCAGCTCATGGCTGTGAGCACAACTCTACCACCCCAAAACACACCCTGCACGGGACACCTGTATCCGTGACAGGAGGGTGGAGGGGGACGCAGCCCCTGGCCATCCTTGGCGGGTGAGGCAGGGGAAGGCCTCGGAGCTGCCCGGCACCTGGAGCTCATCCCCACACCTGCAGCTGCTTCGCTGCTAACTGCCGCTCACCCGGGGCCAGCCGGGTAAATGGCGGCTGTGCCTCCCACCCCTCCCCAGGCGCGGGGTCGCTGCTGGGGAGGTCAGTGAGCAGGGAGGGCTCCGGGGCCTGCTGGCGGCCATGTGGGGCGGGCGTCAGCGAGGGGGCAAAGAGGGGGTGGCAGCAGGGAGGCCACCTCATTCCCCTCCCCGGGAGCCGCAGCCTGGAGACTTCCACGGACCGCTCCAGCCTCGTAGTGCTGAGAGGGAGAGACGGAGCCGCCCCGTCCGGAGAGCAAAACGTGAGCGGAGCCGGGAAGGGGGGAAGCCCGGCCGAGCTCGGGCAGGCGCGGGCTGAGGGCAGGGAGGGGGCGGTGCGGGAGCTGCGCTGCACCTTGCGCCCGTCAGGGCTCTCTGTGTCCTCTGGGATGGCCGGTTCTTGGCTGGTTTGGGTTTGTTTGAGTGGGTTTTGCCCCGCTCCTGACGGTGACTGTCGGGCAGGGCTGGGCTTCGAGCGGTGCCCTCCTGCCCAGCAGCCAGACCAGGCCGAGGCCCTTCCATCCCTGCTTGCCTCATGACCGCTTGGCTTCTCTGTTTTGTCAGCCTATGGCTACTTCTGACTGGAGATGTTTCACCTGTGTTGCTTGTTACCTCTTGTATGAGGCCGTGGTTGAAGTTGGCACCTGCTCTATTCTGTTGCTGGCCGTGCAGGGCTCAGAAATAGGAATGTGGGAGTAGCCTTGTTTCTTCATCATTAAAAACCTCCTGCTGCATCTCCCTCTGCTCTGCTCAGCCCCCTGGTAGCAGTCACGTAGGACATGGTGTGGGCTGCCCCATGGGATGAGCACTCGCTGAGCAGTTAAGTGGGAAGAAGTGTGTGTTTTCCCTACTAATGACTTAATTGTATTCTGTTTTCTTTCTGCTGGGAAATAACTGTACTCTAAAGAACATGAATAATTAGAGCGCTGTGCTTGTTCCACTGTCCTAGAGGGCAGGAAGGTGACTGACAAGGAGGGAGGCTGGGTGTGGGGAGCTCTCATGTTATCCCTGTTTCACCTTTGTCTCCAAAAGCTTTGCAAGCAAAAATAGCTCCCCCCATCCCTTGGGTTGGGAGATTTATCATTGCACTTTACGGAGGATTTGATTTTATTTTTTTGCCCCCACTTTTCACCACAGAAAAGCTCATTACTTAAACATGAGCAAAGCAGAAGCATGAATAAATATAAAATAGCGTGTTGTGCGTAGGTGAGTTGTAAAAGCACTGTTGGGGATGTGTTGTTCCAGCTCTAAACCTAGCATGAGGAAAATTCTCATGAATCAAAAGAGGTGATGCTACATCTCTTGTACCACGTCTCTCTCTGATTTCTGAGACCTTGGTCACCAGCTGGTATCAGTTCTTGCTGCTTTGAAATGGGAGATCCGCAGTTGTATGCACTGTGCTAGTCACAGACAGTCCCCTCCCTAAAGATACTAAATCCCAAGTAAAAGTAGAAGGGAAGTAAAAGAGATGAAACAGCTTGTGTGAGGTCATGGAGAGGTCATTGGCAAAATAACTGGCTGTTTTTTTTTTTTTTTTTTTAAAAAAGGATAAGTCTGGCAACTCCAGTGTTTTCCAGCTTGATCCACACATCAGTGGCAGTGATGACGCAGCAGCATGTCTAGAATGGATGTCAGTGATGTAAAGTTCTGCTCTAGATCTAGTGTCTCAGACACAGAGTTCTCTGATGTAGCTCAAATGATTTTTCAGAAGATAAGTGTTTTAGGGAAGAACTACTTGGACTTTGCATCTGTTTGGCAAATGTGGGAGGAAAAAAAGATGCTCGTTGTGATGTGTATCAGCATGTCCTTTACTGGTCAGAAGGTAGAGGGGAGCATGGAGAGTGACAACCAACAGCAATATATGTGTGAAATAAACTATGAATCGAGGAAGCTTTCAGTTAAGGCAGACTTTTAAGAGACTTTAATGAAAGGTAGAGCTGCATTATGGTAGTCCAGGCAACAAACGAGGGAAAAACTAAGTTCATGAAGCTCCAAGTACAACTCCTGTTTAGCTCACAAGGCGTGTTCTGTGAATTGCCATGTCTTCGTCCTCTGGTTGTTGAATGGAATCCGAGCAAGAGGAAAGAATTAAAATAATTTTATCTCTGACGCTCTACTGACAACACAGAATGGTAACATTCTTCAGTTCGTCTCTTGGCTCCTTGTTTCCATCTCCTGTTTCACTCCTCCCCATGCAGATGTATACAGCAAAGAAAATCAGTTGGTATTAATCCTTGGCTGCAAAGTTATCTTGACCTTTTAAGAGGTAAATGCAGACTTCCTTCTCCGCATCCATCTAAATAATATTCACTATAGTGTCTTCTCTCTTCATTAAAACTTTGTTAGTTCCCTTTGAAATTAGGCTTAGTGACTCAGCAAAGCCTTTTTTCAACCATGGTATAAATACGACTTTTATCAGGAATGATGTCTAGTGAAAGACTCCAGAGGTAAATCTAGAGCCAAAACCAGAATAAAATCTTAACTAATTGGCTGCTCTGTTAATGTGTAACCAGATTCCCTAGCTCCAGTGATTGTGTCAGTACGCTGTGCTCACTAGATAATCTTTTAAATCCATCCCCAACTGCCTCATTCACACTCTTCGACATTCCAAGTACCACTCCTCCCACCCATCTGTCTGACACATGAGATGCCAAATGCCTTTCCTTATTTGGGTCTTTGAAAAATTGACGCAAAAAAAAAGAGATGTAAGGTGATTCTTGCTGAAGTCTTGCACAGACCTTGGGGCCACTGGAGGAATAAAATCCCTAGAGCTTGCCTTAGGGTCTGACAAGGAACACTAATTTTGGTTAGTGGAACCAGTGCTGCTGTCTCTGGCAGGTCTGGAAACTTTTCTGGAAGGAGATAGTTGGAACAAAGGGCTAGGTACAAAACCAAGCAACGTGTTGACCATCTCTCTGGCTTGGTTAGGTGACTTTGTATCTCCTCTTAGCGGTGTTTCAGGGTAGAAATGTGCCTTAAGATTATTAATGGTATGTTATGGTTAATTTGTATAAGCAACTGTAAGGAAACAAGATGCCAAGCCTACTTAATCTGATACTGCCTTTGGACGAGGGACATTACAAGAATTTCTCTCACTGGCTAGCATGGGAATTAGTTGGCCGGGTCCACCAGAGTATGAACTTGGTTTATTTCAGTCATTCAAAGAATAAAAAAAGGTTGGGTATGCCCCTTTCTCACTTTGAATCGTGGTTTTATATATGTGGGGTGTTTTTTAATTACAGATTGGATATGGTTTTGTTCCAGTACTTGTAGCTTTCTCGGAAAATAGAACCAGAACATTTTTGTAGCAATCTGAAATGAAATTAAAACTGAAATCGCTTTATTCAGCCAGCAAACACTCAAAGGGCAGACCAATGCACACAGCTGTTTTCACAGCCCTTCTACAAGTAATGAGTGGCCCAGTAACTCTTGGTCTTAACTCAAGTGGCTTATCCAGTTGGATCAAGTGGAACAAAAATGGCACACTGAGCCAATCCTTAAAGTATCCATAGCTTCATTACTAGCTTCATATGGACTGTAAAATAACTATGACAAAAATTACCTCCTGTTGATGGTTAAATTCTACCACTCGGCATAAAAAAAATCTTGAAAGAGAAGGTTTTGAAGATTCTACATGACTAACCTGGAAATACAAACGTGGTCTGGTGGGGGAGGTTGTACATTTTTAATTTTGTATTGATTCTGTTTGTCAGTGTGAGTACTATTTAAGCAAGAAACTACTCCTCTAGGGCCTTCGTGTTAATACACTTATCGTAGCCTCCTTATCCTGTTAAAATGAAGGGAATCGGATTGCTCTGGGTTGAACAGCTGCTTCAAGTCAATCTCTGTGTCCACTGTGAAGGGAAACAATGTTAGTGAAGGGAAGCAGAAGGCAGCATATCAAAATGATAACCTCAGAGCATTTTCTGCAGATGTCTCGACGGTTCATGGGGTATTATGAAGCACAGAAGACATCTGGTCACATTTTTTATAATCTCATCAGTGTATACAGACAAGTCTTCTCTCTGCTTACCTCTACTTGTCCAGAGCCATGGAAAGGCTTCTATATATTTTTTTATTTGCTTATTTATCTTATTGCTATGTGAACATACTTGCTGAGTCTTAACTATCCCAATCAGCTTAATGTGTCGTTAACTCACCAACTTCTCTCCCTGTAACATCTGACTCTCTCCTGCTTATTTATAGCTCTTCATTGAATCACTTTGTAAAGTAGGAGATCTGGGGATATTTTTATGCTGTGTTATGGGGCATGTTGTCTTTCATCTGCAAGTGCTGTGAAATCACTCTTTCCTACTCAAGAGTGCTATTGTGCTTTTGTGCAGTGTTAACGACTCTTCAGTTTGGTCTGTGGAAATACTTCTCCCCTGAAAGGAGAATGCTAAATTGACTCATTCTGCAGGCACTGCTGCAGCTTCCAAAAATCTCAGTGCTGTGAACTGTTCCTGGTGCCCTGCTCCCACAGGTTAACATGGGCTGCCCAGCAATTGGAAAAGTTGCTGTGGAATCCCAATTAGACCAATAACGTGTTCCAGAGTCTAATTTTGATGAACCAACATGGCAGGCTTTATTTACTGTGGTTTGTCATCTTGACCTAGTTTGATGTGGCCGTTTCTTTCCTAAGAAGCAATTAAAGCAGAAACATAGAAAAATACTCAGGCTTTTGTTTTGCCCCGAGGACAACATATTCTACACTGTTGCGACATTAAACTGTATTTCTTGATCCAAGGCTTTTCATTTAAATTGCCAACATATTGGATGATGTATTTCATTCACATGATCGTATTTCTGAAGATCACATAAGCCACGCTGTTATCCATGAGGAGTGTGTTTGTTGCTTGCCTTTTGTTAACTATTATGTCTGTAGGAGGTGTGTTCTTTTATGCTGCATAACTAGTTGAATCTATTTTTTTTTTTCTTCAGTCTTTCTTTCCACTTCAGACAAACCATAGACCCGTATGTGACATCCAGTGTCTGTCCTCTTCCATCTCTGCTAAGAAAGCAAGCTTCTGTTCTGGAGACTGTTTCTGGAAGCTGTCCCAGTGTCACAAGTTAGTTCTCGCTAACTATTTGCTGTAGTCTGAGGGGCTTTGTCTGAGCAGGGACCAATTCTTTTGCTACCTAAACTCTGCATGTATGAAAGAAGGTAAGTAATAGCTGTACCATTACATTAAAATGTTGAACCTGCCTCATGCTTTCCCCTTGCTAGGTTGTACCCACAAAGAAAACTAATCTATGTACTTTACAAAGCAAAATTGCTCTCCCTTGCACACTTTGAGCAGACAGAACCTCGATTCCACCCCACACTCTGAACAGGCAGATTGTATACCTCCCAAAGAGGAATCAGATCTAATAAAGGGTCACCCCTTTATATGGGAAGCACTGTATGGTTACCTCTGCTAATGGAACCTAAGTGGTGCTGTGCTGATTCCAGGGTCTGGCCCCAGCCTGGTCTGCGGGATGCTTCCTGCTGGTCTACCACGTTTCCCCTGTGAGAGAGCAAGCTGTGCTCGAGCACCCCGTGCAGCAAGAATAGCCAGGAACCTGACACAACTCAGTAAAAAGCATCAAGCTGCTGATGCCCCACTAAAGGCATGAGACTGGATGCAGTAGCCAGGATCTGCAAGATCCTGCTGGATGTAACTCTGCCTTGCATCTCCCTTCAGCAGCAGCTAAACCTCTGGATCAGGCCACTGCAGCCTGCCTGGCCAGGGACCCTGTACTGCTTTCCTTGGCAGCAGCCTCCTTCACTGGGGTGGTTACTAGAGGATGGTGGCTGCTTGCATAAGGATCTTGGAGAACAGGCTTCTGCTGCAAGAGGTAGATGGAGTGGCTTGTTTGCTTGGGGCCTGAGGACAGGCACTAATTGGGTGAGTGGACTTGTCAAATGGTTGCTTGCAAAAAGAGGTTTGTCCACAGCTTGTAAGAAGAGCAGGAAGACAGCAAGTGGTAAAAGGGAGGGGAGTCCCCACAACTTGAGGTTTAGGACCACTGGTTTATTACTGTGTCTTGTCTGCTTTTACCTAGAGAAGTCAGAGCATGGCCCTCCCAATTGTGCTCCCCAATTGACTCCCAGTTCTAGCTGTAGATCCCGGACTAGAGATGGCAACTCTGCTGTGCCTAAAGCCTGGGATAATGGCTACAGAAAGGCAGGTTGATGCTCAGGTGTATTGCCGTGCAGTGGGACCTGGGATCCCCTTCCAGCCCTGTATTGTTTAAATCATCTGATCTAAACTGATCACATCTCCTGGCATCAAAGTAGCATCACTAAAATGGCTTCAGTGAGTCGTCTGAGTTTGTGTGAATCACTAGCAAAAAAAATCCTGTTGTACCAGCTGAATTACTGAGCTAGCTTGAGAAACCACTGAGGTGAATTGAGAAGCTGGAAGGAGAAAGTAAATCAAGCTTAAATAACACCCCCTCCCCCAGTGTTGTACTGGGGTTTAGGCTCACAAAGAGCTTGCAACTTTAATTCTAGGCAGTTCTTTGAAAATGCTTGGTTTAGCATCTCAAAGTCAAAAATTTTGGTGTCTTTTTAGCCATAATACACCTGTTGTGCCTTGAGTATTGCAAGATCCAAGATCAAGCTGAGTTTACAGAGTGTATTTTTTGCTGTCCTTTTGCACAAAGATTAAGTTAAATTAACAGCCAAATGACCCAGGTTTTCTCTTGGTAGCGAGGAAGGCATCTGGTGTTTAAATGAGAACAATGCTACTCCAGAAATCTCTCATCTCCTCCCCGGTGCATTGGCTCTCTTGATGGCCCTGCAGCATAGCCACATAATTTAAACAGCCTTAGAGATGGGGCCAGAGCAGGTGATGTGTTCTGATAAAGCAAAGCTCCTACCCATCCAGTGGTGATGGGCTCATGCTATCCACGGTGAGAAGAACTGTTTGCTCTGTTTCTCCACGTGTGATGATGGCACCATCTGCAAAGTATTTTGTTATTAAATGAAAACTAATGGCCTGTTTTGTCACAGCAGGATATTTTCCTTTTCCTGCTTGTCTATATTTAGGCCTTTACTTCTGTTGGATGGGCAGTGACCTTGTTCTGTGCCCAATGTGATGCTCTAAAGGCATTGGTGTCTGCTCCTGGAAGGAGGTCCAGTAGACCCAGCCCAAGAGGAGCTATTGATACAGACTTATGCTTATGTATGTATGGTTTGTCCCAAGGGTTTTCATGCTGGTACTTGAAATCCATGTTATGCTGGAGGGATGTCATCTGCAACTCCCCGAAGAGCTACTAATGCATGTGTCAGCTCCTCCACCAAATGATGCAAGAGTGCCCATCCCAACCTCATAAACAGAGCCTAAGGTCTCCGGTAGCGTACAACTCTGGCTTCAGAAAACTGGCCTTTTCACCTGCTCGGGCAGCAAGTGGCCCTGCTGTGGGTGACTTCTGGGGGAACATGTTGGTTTCCAGGTCCTACATGCTTTATATTTTCAAGGCTAACACACCCTCACAACTCACCCAAGTTGCGTATTTATCAGTATGCAATGGCAATAAATTTCCCTTTCTAGCTTACCTGCAGCAAGAATAGTTATGCATTGACATGAGGTGTGAAATCATATTGGAGTGCTTTTATTGACACTCACCCTACAGCTAAAATATATTTTTCCAGGACTTCAGATGGAGCAATTTTAATTTTGTTCTGATAAAAAAGTCTGGTTTCCATTCCTTGAAATGGATTTTTTCCAGCCTTATTCTTTATTTTCCCAGCCCTGCTCTCTGCTTAGCCAACAGTTTCAAGTTAGCACTAATAGGGAGCCTATCTTGAAAAAGTAGAAGAGAGCAAGAAATCCAGTACTTCACTAAAAAAAAAACCAAAACAAACCAACAGATGGAAGCCCTAGCATGTTTTAAGAATGTAGAGAATTGCAGCTTTGCAAGAGGTGAGCTACAGGTGCATTTGCTCAGTTCTGGCACTGGTGGGCAAGTAACCACGAGGGAGAGGTCCATTATAAGCAGAAGGAATTTACTCAAGAACTGGTTAAAAGGCTCTCTGGAAAAAAAAAAAGGAAGGTAAAACTGACATCCCATTTTTCTATGAAAAGGTTCAAGCTTTCCTTGAAAACAAAGAAAAAACAAAACAAACCCAACCAAACAAAAACAAGTAGCCTTTTAATGCCAGCTTTTGGTTGCCAAAGGATTATTTTTTCCTAACGCGTCATGGGAGTGCTGTGGAAAAAAATAGTTCAATGTTCTTTGCTGTATCAACGTGATCAGTATTTTTTTTTTATGCTAGTATGTCCTAAAGATCACCTCTTGTGTCAACCCCATAAAAGAATCATTTTCACTCATCTTCTGTATACTGAAGTTGTCTGTCGGTCCTGCCCACACTCACAGGAGGATAGCTGAGTGTTGCACGCTTTTGGTTCCTCAGCTGAGTGCTTCCTGTGGAGTCTGATGATGAATTTAATGTGCAGCACAAGTGCCTGAGATTCCCAAACCGCTCCTATCTCAAAAGTTTCACAGACGTCAGGTTGGGAATAGAGCTAGGCTTTGTTCCCCCTGTGCTGTTCAGTCATCCAGTGTGTTTTTCTGCTTGGAATCTTTTTAAGAGCTGTTGAGGGATTCTGTGGCCGTGTTATGTAAAAGAGCTTTAAAGAGCAATCTGTTTCTCTCACTTAAACTTCTCCCCAACCCACACGCGCAGGTGCTGATTTTGTGGCCATAGTGATTCCCCTTTAGAAAGGGTTATTTAGTGATACAGTTAAAATGCAGGCAGTAAATTTTAAAGCTCTCTGGGACATTACCTGGCCTTTGGCAATCCTCTCATCTCATGTGTGTTCATGTTGTTTCTCCTGCTTAGACCAAACTTTGTGTTACAGCGTATTTAGGGGACAAGGTGTGACATGGGGTTTCTAAACACTGAGTGCAAGAAGCAAGTGCTGATCTGATGGGGCTCTTAGCAAATTGTGTACATTGGCTCTATGCCCTGCTCATATCTTTGCTGTACTTGATATGTTGGTGTGAGTGATGCCCCTGCAGTTCCCATGGGATCTGGTGGTGGTCTCTTTCCAGCCCTGTGTGTTGTGCAGATTTGCCATGTGCTGTGAAGAAGGTGATGTCTTCCCACGTGAGATACCAACTCCACAGGCCACTGAAATGCAGGCGACTCCCCTGTGGAAAGAGGGAGGCACCATCAGGTCTGAGTGGGCCCGTGCTGAATTGGATGATGTGAACTCAAAGGTGGCCTAATTCAATGGCCACAACTGGGCAGCTCTGGTAATTTTGTGTGTGTGTAGGAAGAATGGGATGACGTGTCTAAGTCATCACTCCCAGGAAAATGTAGCTACAGGATGACTTTCTATTTGGTTGGAGATGTAGGCAGGGAGGCAGCATATGCAACAATTTGATTTTTTTTTTTTTTAAAATCTCCTTTTATTTCTGGCATTCAGACAGGGAGGGTCTGTATAAGAATGCCCGGGTGCCTCAAATTCTTGATGATTTGATTGTTGCTTTTCTTGTACTGAGGAAGCACTTTCCTGTTCTATAAAGTACCATCTAATGTATATATTTAAAGCAGTGACTAGGTAGTTCTCTGCAGTGTCTCATTTGATGTGCCACATCAATTTACTGGTCTAGCTTTCCATTTCTGGTGTATCCCAACACAAACTATCTGGTTTGTGGGTAGGCTAAGCATTAAAGAATGTGGCAAAATCCTTATCTTGCCTCTTAATTGGTTTTGTGCCTAGCTCCTGGCAAGGGACTTGGGGACCTTTAACTTTGGTGGCATGCTGGAGGGACAATAGGAAAGGCTTCTGACATGAATACAAAATCTGCAGACTTGAATAAAATTCATGTTCTGGAGGAGGCCTCTCCAGACTAAAGGAGATTGCTCGTATCCTAGTGGAAAGTGGTTTCTTGATGCTTTGTTGATGCAGGGGAACTCAACTCCTCCCAGTTCAAGTGCAGATGCTGCATGTGGGCTGTTGAGAAGTTTAGGTTCTCCAGTGCTTAACTGGAGAAGGCCCTGAGCAACCAGGTGCTTTGACTAGGCAAAGATGATCTAAACTATTCTCTGGGATCCAGACTGGAGAGTGGGATCCTGCAGAGTGAAGGAATCAGATACTGGCAGATGGGGGATTAAAGAGCCATTAGGGTCATTAGATAGGGAGGTCTACAAGACTGGTCTGCTTCCCAAGGATCCAGTTGAACAGGCAGGGACATCCATTGCAAAAAAACCTAATTCTGATTCTGCAGCTCCTGTGATAAGAGGTAAGGACGTTGTACCTGCTGCTGGTGACTTTAATCTGTTGCCACCACCTCCTCTGCTCAAATATGGGAAAAATCTACAGTACTGATGACCTGTAGTAATTACTGGTTTGTGACCTTTTTTCAGGGGATATAATTGCTAGTTGCATCTTACACTTGGAAATCATTTTACTGTTGCTAAGATAGTGATTCCGCCTCTTAAAGATGACAAAGGCTTGTCTAGCCATCATTAGGTTTAAAAACACCACTGCTAAATGGCCAGTTGTGATTCTGGGAGGAGATCACAACTTCCCAGGCTGCAGTGATGTATAAAACTGGAAGAGAGCAAAGTTCATCATCATTTTAGTAATGCTGTCAGTGAAGTTCATCTGCCTGCAAAGGTGTCTTCTCTGTTAATCGTAAGGTCATTAACCTTAACAGCACTTCTTGGTACGCAGCCTGCCCGAGCAAAATATGTCAGTGCATCTCTAACTCTAAACTCAGCAGAACTCCACAACTTACTGACAGTTAGTGAGGAGCCATCGTGTTTTAAAGAGCAGGTAGAAAGTGTGTAGATATGATTATGGATGTAGGAGTACTGGGTCTCTTGTGGCGACCATAAGCCTTTTAATGCTTAGCTCTTCTGCAGCCATGAGATTCATTCATTTAATCTGAAGCATCTTGCGGGAAATGAATTCAGGCAAGTTCAGATCAATTATCACACCAAAAAAAAAAAAAAGGTTGCATTTCTCTGGGCAATCTGTGTGCACTGTAATGTCAAGCTGTGCATGAGAATATGTTACCACAAAGGAAGGTAGTATGCTCTAATTAGCAGTCACAAAAATGAAATACCAAGGTGTTATTTCGGTGACTAAGAGCCAGACGTACAGATTGATACACGAATGTCGTGTAGATGCAGTGTACGCAGAGCTGCTTTTTCCCAGGAGGGTATTGCATACTATTAGGCACTCATCACACGCCATTGTACCCGTTTTTTTTTAGGGTTCATATAAATTAAGCTTGCAAGGGCTTTAAATGCAGTGCTATTTCTGTAGGTGTATATCACAAGTACAGTTGGATGGGAACTTTCCAAGAAAGCTGCTTTTTTTTTTTTTTTTTTCTCCCTTAGGAGAGGGAGTTTGTTGGAAAATGTCAGTTATGTCAAAACCAAAATGTTTGAGGAAACCTGGCTGTTTGACAACCTATTGCTGACATATTCGTGAGTTCCCAATAAAGAGCTGTCTGGTTTCTTGCTGCCTTTTGGATGCTGGGAGCTAAAGGACTCTCAGTTCAAGCTCAGCCTCTGCGTGTGGGCTGAGTATTTTGGGACCTCAGGCTGTCTGGGCTTTCTGATACGGGGTCTACAAATGGGAAGTTCTGGGTCCTGCAGCTTCAGTGTGAGATGGTTTGGTGTCTTTGGCAGAGAGCCTCGAAGGTACTTACTTGTTCAAGGGTTTTTTTCCTCTATGCAGGGTCCCACTGATGACTTTCAAGGACTTCTTGTGAAGTCTGAGGAAGAAAACATGCAGAAAATGCTCCAGAGCTGGGAGCAATCAACTGTTCTGTTTCATTCAGAAAAGAAAAACCCCGACTGTTTTGGCTCCTTTACTCTAGTTCCTTCTTCAACAGTGTCCTTAGTTCTGGATATTTCTAAACTTCTTGTTCTAATTCAGAACAAAGCCTTTCACAAAATATCAGAATTTCCTGTAGGAAAGAAATCCTGACTTTTTCCAGTCTATGTACAATGTCTTTGGGTTTACTCCCTACTGGGATGGCACTGGTGAAGGTGATGATAAGGCTTCTGAAGGCCACTGCCTGGGCCTTTGCTTTTAAAGAACCATTTCTGGATCCAGTGGTGAGATGAATTAGAAACATCAGTGTCCCTGCTTTTACTTAACTCTCTCACAGAGCGCACTGAAGTGGTCATTATAGCTGCATCCTGTTACCGGTTCCTATGTATTTCTTGATGCACATGCAAGCCTCATTTGACTTCATTATCCCATCAGAGGGATGTCTTGTATTTCTTTTGATTATTATTTTTAAAAAACTATTTCTAGAATTAGAGTTCATACAGAAAAAAAATAAATTAAAACTCAGAACACACACTAAATCCTTTCATCGCATTAGACCCTGTCTAGCTGATTTCCTATTGCCTGCCAGGTCTAGTACTTAATGATTTTAAATGTTGTTCTGGGCTGAGCTGACAGCAAACCTTTAGCTAAGGCTATTAGATGTAAGGCACTGGGTAGTGTCTCTTCTGTGATGAAGCTGAGCAGTTGTCTCCTGTGTCTCTGCAAGATATTTGCTCACTGGTTTGCCCGCTCTGCGTGGATCGAGACTGCATTATTTATGCTGGATTCTTTGTTGTGGGAACGGCTGCTAAGTGGAGCTGACATTTGGGAATGAGAGCAAAGAGGAAACTGCCCGGTCCACTTTAAATTACTTATTGCCTTGCTAAATTTAAAAATTTGAAAACCAAACCTATTTCTCAACGTTTATTATCAAGACTGCTAATATTAGCCTTCCAAGCTACGTATGCTCTGTGCTTCAGAATACACTGAAGTTTTGAAGTATTACTGCCCTGCTTTTACTTGGCCAAGAATCTTGAGAGATAAAATAGATAAAAATATAGATTGTAATCAGTAAGGAGAACTGTTTGACAATTGATGATATTGTGTATGAGGTGTCTTGAGATTACTAATGATTACAATTCAGCCACTTGGAAGTCTTATCTGAAACTGTGTTTCAAGGGCTGCTAATCCATGTGATTGAGAGGAAAAGGCAAAGCCATAGAAACAAAATTTGTTCATCAAATGTTCATTTAGTCTCTAGGTGATGTTCATAGTGCAGATGAATAAAGTCCTCCTTAAGTAAAGGCTTTTTATTGAGTTCAGGATTGTGGAAGCATCTTTCTGCCTTAGACCTCTGCAAAAATGAATGAAACTCTTCAGTCAAACCCATTGGGCTCCTACCTCTATTTAGGGACCACGGCAAAACGTGGGTTTGCACAGGGCCATCCCAGCAGCGGGTTGGGTATCACAGGAAGTGTTGGAGGGGAGTCTCTCTGGTGGGCAAATTCTTGACATGAGCAAGAAGAAACAACTCCTCTGATTCCTGCTGGGTACAATGGACAGCTTCATTAGAAATAGGTTTGTTTGGTTTGTTACATTACCCAAAGCAGGAGAAGGTGGCACTGAGGAATGTCAGCCTTCAGATAAGCGGGGGCCATCTAGTGCATCAGAGCCACGGTGTTTATTCACCTTCTCATCGGTTTGGAGCAAACACACATGAAAACCCGTGTAGGATCCATGCTCAGCAAAGGGAGAAACACCACAATAGATGCTGATAAACTGTACTAATAGCTCTAAAGCTTCAGTGTCAGACATACTCAGCTGAGTGTAACAGGATTCAGAATATGACTCCTTGGGAGTCGGGTACAAGGCACAATTCACTTCTGACAGGCTTACAAAATCCTTCTGCCCCGGAAGAAATGTGAAGGCTGCCAACACAGTAGTTTCCTGGGACACTTCTGTTGCTGCCATCCACTTCTTCAGAAGCTAAACTTGCATCTAAATGGAGCAACTAACTTTTCAGCCCATGCCAAGTTACCCTTCTGAGCATGAATTTTGGCAGCTGCTCATCAGCATACAAACAGGTTTCTAAATCTGCCTCAGTTCAGTAGCAAAATGAATAGAAAGGTTTCAGTAGCTGCTTAGGAGGATTTATTTTGAAGAAGCTCTCCACAGAGGCAACCATAGCATGGGTTATTTGATTGATTTCTCTCCCCACCCCCCTTGGAAACATAACGTGGGGTTTGTACTGTACCCTTAGCTGCAGATGGACCCAGAAGCTTGGTGTTGCCAGCCCAGACCTCTTCAGGCTTCTTGTCTGGACCTGAGGGGAAGTATCTCTCTGTACACAGGCTCCGTGACCCTGTGGTTTTGCTGTGCTAAATAAGCAGGGTTAAGAAGTGCAGGGTATCATTGAATGCAGGCTCCAGAATGGATTTAGGAAAACTGGGAGCACAGTGCTCTCTTACAGGAGGAGTGCCCCTCGCATCACAAATGGTTAGAGGCTGTGCAAGGGTGGATGCATGAGCCCCACCTTTGCCAGAGAAAACGGGGCAATAATTTCTAATTACTGTGAATGAATCTCTGCTCCAAATGTTATAATGATTCACTGAGCACATGGAGCTGAGAGAATACTCTGGCAGTAGTGAAATGTCATACGTAGACAAAACGTGTCTGTTGTGTGTCAGGAGCAGAAAAGTAAAGTAAGAAAAATACTGCAATTGTTAAGAAAGTGTGTGACCACGTGATCATGGGTTCCGCTCTGTAACTTTCTGGATGCTTTCCTCCCTTTATACTTACCTCTTCTTGCTTTGCAAATCTTGCTGATAAAGACAAACGCACACTACTCTAAGTCCTTAAAAACATAACCATTTCTTCTAGGTGGCATGTGGCTTTTTACTTCATTCTTCACAACATGACTATCAGTCATGGCTTGTTTTCCTACCTAACTGTGTCCACAACTCTCCATCCCTCTTCTCTTCACAATTACTTGCTGTGCTAAAGTACCAGCCTTTCATTATACTCTTGCTAACCATTCTGCCCACCAGTACGAGGATTATAATAATTTATCATTTTTAAACCCAGTAGGGGTGTGTTTGACTTTTAGTCCTTCACAACATGCATTGGAGGGAGATGAAATGAAACATTAGCAGTGCAGTTTTTCCTCTATTCTGTGTACCCTCTGAAGCTTTGGCAACAATGGGAACGAGCTCTTGCCAGGTGTGGATTGTTTAACTAGAACAAGCGCATTATTTTACAGAACAAAAGATCTTAATATACAAGGTACTTCATTTTCTTCCACCTCAAAACCAGCAGGTGGGTGTTTGCCCTGTGGTTATTTCCCTTTGTCTGTTGTGTTTGTTGTGGGGGCTTACCAAATGATTCGGCGCTGGGTGCGAGAGAACAAAGGTTTCTAATAAGCACACTTTCTATGACCATGTCCTTTGTTGATGTGACAAGGGGCTGTATTTCTGAGGGGCTGTGTGGCTGGTACCCCTCTTCTGCTCTTGGCAGTGGTGGAGAGCAAGCTGCCCTCCTGCAAGCCTTGCCAGTTGGCTCTGCTCACCTCTGCCCCAAGGGCCCAACCTTGCAAGATTTTGAGCTGTGGTACTGAGTGGCTCTAGGTCTTGAGTATGTCCCACATCGGAGAATAAAATAAATCTGTAGAGATCATAATCTTTTGCATAATTTACCTCTGAGGTGCACCATCCCTGAATGTTCATGGGGCAATTTAATAATAGCACTGATAACATAGGCTGTAAAGCCTGATAGAGAAGCACAATATACTGGAACAATGGTTATTAGCAGATTAGTTCATGCTTTTTTGAAAGGTTTATTAGGGAGAAGGCAAAGAAAACCCCATAATTTAAAAATACTGGAAAAATGTGGGGTTTTTTCTGGGCTCAGGTCTTCAGTACACTCTGGAACATCTCCCTGCTGAGGAAAGGCTGAGGAAGCTGGAAGGAGTCTGAGGGGTGACCTCATTCATGTTTATCAATATGTAAAGGGTGTCAGGAGGATGGAGCCAGGCTCTGCTCAGTGATATCCAACGACAGGACAAGGGGTGCAAGCTGGAATGCAGGAGGTTCCATGGAAACATAAGGAGAAACTTTTCACAGTGAGGGTGACAGAACTGGACCAGGCTGCCCAGGGAGGTTGTGGAGTCCTCTCTGGAGACCTTCAAAACCTACCTGGATGTGTTCCTGTGTGACCTGATCTAGGTGATCCTGCTCTGGCAGGGGGTTTGGACTAGATCTTGCAATGTCCCTTCCAACCTTGAACGTTCTGAGGTTGTGATGTTAGAAAAGTACTACAGGTTTTCAGGCTGCTCCAGCTCCTGTACTGAGCTTGCTGAGTCATGATTTTCTGTTACAACTCATATAGTAGAATCTATAATTGGTGTTTCATGGATAAGTGTGAAGAACTTACTAGCAAGGATAAGCTTTTTTCTCCTCACCCTCTTGCCAGCATGTTGCTCCAGGTATACTCTGTAGGGGAAACAGGCAGGTATGGAAGCAACAACATAGCACTTTCGTCCCATTCGTCCTTTGGTGTAAACCTCTGGATTTTAGAGGCAGTGACTGGCATGTAAAGTTTGTCTTGCACAATGTAGGTGAAACAGCAGAGTCTTGGAGAGGAGATGATGATGATACTGTGGTGTCAGAGCAAGATACAAGGAAGAAGTTCCTCACACAGAATCCTCTGTGCTGTTACGATAATCGATAGATCATACTTTCTAGCAAGCTTACTGCATGTTGTGTTATACACCATCTGATGGGGTGAGCAAACCAGGCACAAGCACTCTTTGTTTCACCTGGCATTTGTCATTGCATTTGGTAGCCAGAGAGATTTGGCTAATGAACCCCAAATGCGTGCCTTTTAATTTGGGAAGTATGCGCAATTTAGCTTCACTTTGTTGTGCATTTGCTATCTTGAATGCTTTATGTTGCCAGGCTGTGGTAGTAACGCTGTTGCAGTCGTATATGAGCAGTGCTTGTAAGTGAGGCAAGGTCTATATGGAAGGGAAATGCTTTTTCCATAGGTCAGGTGAGAAAAGCAGACAGTTATATATAGTCCTTTCTACAGCTCGCTCGGCATTCGTTGCTCTGGGAATGCTGAACAAAGATGGTAACAGGCACTGCTGCCACTTCACAGGGCTGGACACGGATGGAAAGGGAATCAAATTGTCACAAATGGCACCGAAGCCGTGTCTCCCGAGTGCCGTTCGTGTGCTCGGTGATTTCTCTTCAGTCTTCACCTCGAGATGTGCGAGCGAAAGGCGCTCCTGACATAAATCTAGTTAAAGGTGAAACTGTTGAGTTGATTTAAAGTCAAATTTATCAGATAGTTAATTTCCAAAAATGAATGGTCAGAGAGTTGTATCGTCAGAGATTCAGCCTTAAAGCCCCCAAAAGTTAATGATGACTGATATGACACATAACAGAATGAAGGAAAGATGTCTTTTTGTCTTTGGCATTCATTTGTCATTCCTTGGTTGAACGCAGGTATCTTGTGCCTCAGCAAGTGTGGAACACACGTGGCCTTGCCAAGTGGGAGCTTAATAGTCAAGATGAAGATATGGACAAGGGCAAGAATTGTTAAGTGGGCTGAATGTGAGACAGTAGGTTATGCTGAAGGGGGAGTAAAGGTTAAAGGAGATTTACAGATGGACTGATCCCATTTAATATTTTTATTAATGGCATGTGCAGGTGAAAGTACACACATAAAACTGATCCAAACTTTAGAGATCAAAATATCCAGGAAAAATGAAAGCTCTAAGGACTGAACTAACAAATTCCCCTAAAAGAAATTCTGCAATGCGCAGGGTAAGCCTTTGCTGTTAGGGATTAATAATAATAGTTTCTTACATACTTTTGTAACTCTCCATTTGAAAAAGAAAAAGGAGAAGCAAGGCATAAGTATATTGATTGATCAGAGGATGACAGTCATTTGAAGCGAGGTGAATGTGAATCTAAAATGTCAGTCAATATTTTTCTACTGGAGATGGGGCTATGCACGAGGTCCTGAGTTAGCTTCATCTTAAACTCTGAATAATTCTAGTCATTCGTGTTCAGAGAGGATTAATTCACCCTGGAAAAAGGTACAGAAAAATGCTCCTGGGACACCAGGGGATGGGAAAACCTGTCTTATAAGTGGAGACCAAGCAGAGAACAATTATTTTGCCATAGTAAACCAGCTAAATCTAAGTATACACTGTGTGGTAATACTACAGGCTGGGTGCAGAGCCAGCTCCATAAAAACAACCGGGCTCTGATGACTGATATATAGAAACTAGACTATAAACCTAGAAGTAGTAGTAGCATAAGCATAATAATAACAAAAAGTGTCCGTGAGAGAAAGTCTGGTCAGTCTGTGAAAAGATTTTTGTTCTGGGGACAGATGCTGTAGCCCATACTTCCAGTCTTGATTTTATTAAAGGCCAAGGGAGACTCACAGGGTTGACTTTTAAATGATTAGAAATGACTGACGGGTCAGATAGTCCTGTAAGCCCTTAGGTGTAGGAGATGTCTTTGAAATAAAGTTCTGTGCTTTGGAGTGAAGTCAGAATTGCTTTTAATCAGATTGCTTTTGGCTGTCACCAAAGACCTGCATGCTCAGATCTTAATGTAAAATTGTACTGCGCTGGGATTAATACTTAGATCATCTTCTAAAGTCAGTTGGTGTAATTCCTCTCATTTCAGTGGGGTTATACTGATTTCCAGCAGCCCAGTAGCTTAAAGTAATGGGAATTAATGAATTTTATATTAAGTCGAAGGAAAGAATGTAGCTGGGGCTCTCTGTGCTATCTAGAGGATTTGAGTAAAGAGTACAAAAATAAAAAAAGGTACCTATCAACCTGCCATTGAACTTTGATACATAGAGACCACGTGACAACCTCTAAAAGTCTGTGCTTTTACGTTGATTCACTTGTTCTGGGAGAATGTTGGCAAGAATCACAACACAAAAGTCTAGAAAAAGTGATAGATGAAGTGGGGAAGGCACAAATTTCATCTAACTTCTTACTTGCAATTACGCATGCTCTATGTTCATGGAAAAAAAAAAAAAAATCATTTGGAAAAAGGTAATCTCTAGTATAGTTGTCCATAATGCAGGTCTTGCAAATCTAAGGTCTTCAGACTGGAAGATCATCATAGATTTGAAATGAATCTTCAAATCTTCAGAAAGTCTACTAGAAAAATAAACTGGGGAGAACCCAGTCTGAACTGAAGTGTCTGTGTTTAACACAAAACCAGAATCGCACTACAATTGCAGAATCATGGAGCTTGGAAATGACCTGGATGGTGTAGGTTGTTCAGAACAGTGTCTGGCTGGGTCTTTGGTGTTTTAGTGGATGGAGGCTCTGTAACATCTCTGAGCGACTCGTGCCAGGATTTGGCCGTTCTCATAGTAAGAGAAATGTTTGGTTGGTTGGTTTGGTTTCCTCATCTTTAATGGAGTTTCATCTATTCAGTTTGTGTCCATTGCTTCCTGCCCTTTTACTGGGCAACACTGAGAAGCATCTGGCTCATCTTCTTTCTGCTCTCCCATCGGGTATTTATGCACACAGATAAAATCACCCTGAGCCACCTCTTCTCCAGCATGAACAATCCCAGTTCTCCCAACCTCTCCTCGTATGAGAGATGCTCTTAATCATCTTTGTGGCCCTTGCCTGGACTTGCTCCTTCCAAGGGATCAAGGTGAGGCTGACTAGCCTGTAGATCCCTGGATCCTCTTCTTTATCCTTTTTGAAGATGAGGAAGATTTACTTTCTTCCAGTCCTTAGAAAATTCCCCTGGTCACTATGACCTTTCAAAGACGACTGAGAGTGGCCTCTCTGTGACACTGGCCAGCTCCCCTCAGTGCTTGAGTGCGTTCCATCAGGTCCATCTCCTGTTTAAGTATTTCCTAGCCAGCTTCTCCACTACCAAATCTAAGTCTCCATTTCAACAGTATTAAAAAAAAGGGTAGCATCACTAAGCTGTCCTTGCAGCCAGCTGACCTCAGCTGTGCTTGTTGGGGTGTGTTACACAGCAGCAGGCAGGAAGCCGTAGTGCTCTTGCATAAGGAAATCTCCCGGTAAAACAGGAACCATACATTAGTGCCTATACATTCAACAGTATTCTTCCATCCGTAACTCTACAGCAAAACATTAGCTGTGCTTGAGCAATTAAAAAGCAACTTAGCAGTTGAGATATAAATGTGATGAATAAGGGAATGGAACAACACGAAAGCAAAACTCTAAATGGATGATATTCTCACATGTTCTTTTATCATTTTAAATATCTTTATTTAGTCAATGGGCTGTCTGCCATAATCCCCAACTAAATTTTCTTTCAGTCAACCATGTGTGGTTTTCCTGCAGGAGAGTCTTTTGATGCCACTTTTTAATTTATAATATTTTTTTATTATTCTCTATTATATCTGGAGATTAAATCCAATACTCTTAAAGACTGATGGCCAGATTTGACCTGATATGTTGTGTTGTTTTTTTTCCCCCTCTGCAACTTCTATTTCTTTCTAAAGAGCATTATAGTGCTAAGGTCTCTATGCCTGCTCTGGTTTTCCATTGTTTGATTCAGCATATGTATTTTTTTGGATCAATATTTGAAACAACCCTGGCAGACTGCTGACTTGCGTACCTTGAAACAGCAGTGGATGATCAGCAAAGATCTCTGAAAAGGAAAATAAATGTATTTATCTTTTATGGGTTTGGGAGAGAGATTCTTGGTATGACTCACCACTCATTTTAACCATGAATTCTGACTCACTGTGTAGAGTAGTGGGGAAAAGTAATGACAGAAATAGCAAAAACTCTCTAGCAGTCATACCTAAGGCTATATATGGTGGTTCACAGCATCTGGAGTTCAGCCATCCCACAGTAAGACCAGCAGGTGACTATTTCCAGAAGCCCTAGGCCCTGGTAGGTCAGTATCTGCTACTTACTTTCTCCCCTGCCTTTATGGGTGGAGGTTTTGGTATGGCCAGGCTGCTCTGGGCTCTGGACCCAAGGGTGGCCGAGACATCCTTCGTGATGCCTTTTGAGTGGATGTGGAAACACCCCCTATAGCAGGGAAGGAGATCGTGTGGGGACTGCTGGGTAAACCCCAGGGTTGCCAAAGCACGGGGCTCTCCGTTAGCTTTTGCCACACCTCTGTCCTCAGTCAGGCTTTGTCCCATGGGGAAACCAAAAGGAACGGTGCAACCCAGTTCAATAATAATAATTGGGAGTAAAAGGAATAAAAGAAGGAAAAAAACACTCTACCTCCAGTTCAGGTGCTAGTGCCTTTCTGTTAGGTATGGGAATGCATATGTGGCAAGGATTATCTCTGAGATAACTATGTGCAATTTGTTGAGTCAGTGTGTCTCAGCATCCTGCAAAGATAGCACATGCAAGAAATTTATCTTCAGCGAGAGAAATCCCTCCCTCTCCAAATCAGTTTGTGACTGTAAGGTTTCTTATCCTGATGTTTTCATCTCATCTAGAGGCTGTTTTACTGTTTTCCTTCTTCGGTATCTGAGTTGCTCAAGCTCGTTATCAACTTTAACCTTGCAGTAATCTTTCTGTGTTAACCAAATTCAGAAGAGCTGAGCAGATACCAGTGCCCTGACTTCTTTCTGATGAGTGGCTGCTCTGTACTGCTCCTGTTGGCACTGCCAGAGCTTCCCAGCCTGCCTGCAGGTACTGCTCAGACCTCTCTGTCAGCAGCAGTGTCTTTTTGTTTCTTCCTCTTTCACCTTCTTGTTTGCAGCTCGCTGCTCTACCAGTCTAAACCAGTAGGATAATTTCAAGTTTCTGCTACTCACATGGAAATAAAGGGATGCAAATTAATTATCACTGACATTTTGCCCCAGAGTCTGCAGTCTCTTGTTTTACTGTGTAGGACATATTAATTACTTTCACTTTTTTTTTTTTCATGCCTTGTTCCAATAGACTCTTGTTTTACATCATTCCAGAGGTAATGCAGCTGACGGGTACTAACTAAACAATCACTGTTGTTGAGGAGATGTTTCCAATATTTAATAACCAGTTTGTCAGCTGCCTTCATTGTAATGGGATGCTGCAAGCAAATACTAAGAAGCTTGGTGGTTTGACCACAGCAACAATTAGCTCTGAAGTGACTTTCTGCTATAGGCGGTCACTTCATTAAATATTTATGAAACTGAAATGTTTCTGTTAATAAAACACAACTGTAGCTTCTCAGGGAAAGATTGATGTGTAAGTGCTTTTGCTTCTTATATGATTTAATGCATTCACTGATGGGTAATGTCTCTGACACAAAGAATAAAACAAGGTAAAAATAAGAAATGATAGAAGCAGCAGCTTTGAGCTCAGTGATGCCTCTTAGGAGAAGAACAAACAATAATTGCCACTCTGTTTTTTCAACCTATGCCCAGTGAGATGCGATGCCCTGAGCTGCTTTGGCAGCCAGGCTCACAGCAGTTCTGTGAATGCAGCTGCAGCCTGGGCTTGTGCTCTTGCATGAGGAAGACCACACGCTGGCCACCAGCCAGCATCCCCTATTTGCAAAGCCATGCATCTCGCAGCACAGCCTGGTCCTGGAAGTCCCAGCTAGCATTTAATGGGCAAGGCCCAAAACTCCCATTAGAATTCCAGTTGTTACATACTGGTGGCAAAGGGAGAAGAATGCATCTCACAAATCAAATTACCATTGGATTAGCACTGAGATGTTGGGGTCACTTTCTCTGGTATTTAGTGTTTAACAAGTGGTTTTTTCATATGAACGTAAGCGACAGAAGGGACCTGAAAACTCGGGCTGTCAGCAGACCCCGTGTTACGATGAGGTGTGGCAGGCAAGGGGGTGAGAGCAGCCGAGGGGTACAAGTCACAGCCGAGGACTTTAAATAGAGACCAGTGGAGATGGAGAAATAGATTGTGAGTGGTTCACCAAGACCTGAGCAACTTGCTCCTTACCTAGTAGAAGTTGTTCCTTGTTTCCCTGGACTCATTAAAGTGCTGCTGCCTAACCCAGAGGAAGAGAGAATGTCTTTTTCTTTCTTCAAAGGCTGGGTGTCTCTGTCAATTTTTGGAAGAGAGCCTGGCAGAGAGTCTGCGGTGGCTACAGCAGTCAGTGCTTAGGCTGTCAGGAAGCAAAACTAGTTTATGCAAAACCACAATGGCATGAGTTAGTTTTAACCAAAATGAGCTCAAACAAAGCAATAGTATACTCAGCAGCTTCCACTTTCCTGCTGCTGCTACAAAAGTAAAACCAGATGAGTTCATAGCTGTATGATCAGCAGGCATACTGGGCCCTGACTGGGGTGGGATCAAGTGCTTGTGCTGAACTTCATGCATTTAAAAGTGCATGACTACTACACAACTATACATTGCCTAGTTGGGAAGCTGGGTGATTTTAATTTTGCTTTCATTGGGCTCTGTAGGAGCGATTGTCCTTCACCTGAATGGAAGAAGGGCCTGGCATTGCTTTAGTCTTCATACCCAGTGGCAGTGTAGCCACACAGCCAGGAGGAAGCGAGGGGGGAAAAAAAACCAACCCCTCAACTAACAACCCAACTGGTTTCAGCAGTAAAACACCAGGTGGGTGGGTTTATCCTTTTATGAAGCTTATAGAGCTAAACAGGGACTAGCAAGAAGTGCTTCACAGGGCAGAATGTCATACTTTAGTCAGGATCATTTCAGTTATCTGATCTAGTTACAAATATTTCCTTAAGGAAAAGAGCAGTACTTAGGAAAGAAGAAAATTGGATTCAATATTAATACATTTTTTTGATACTCAAACGATGCAATTTGATAAATATTTCCAACATTCTGTGAAATGCTGAAGCTATAAAAAGTACCAAATGCAGTGCAGAGGTCATTAAAAATGCTTCCTTCCAAAAATAAGCAACTAAATGAAATGAGAATTCGACCTGCAATGCATTTTCTCCTTTTAGCTTTAGGTAAACACAGCCAGAAGTTCAGTTCTCTATTTATTTGCAAACACTGCATTATAAACATAAATGTACTGCTGTTAAGAATAATAATGTGATGCTAATGATTCTGAGAAGCAAGAAGGGAATAAAAGAACCATCTGAAGGAAGGGACAGGTAATTAGGCAAAGCAGGGAGATGAAAAGGTAGATAAGTACCTAAGAAAACTACACAGTAAGGGTGATTAAGAATAAAGGGCTAGAAACTGTACCTTATATACTAGAGCAGAAAATATGGCAAGTGTTGCCAAGGATGAGCCATGAGAGGTGAACCAGAACTGCAGGTGTTAAGTATTTGAAATGTAGCTCTTCCCCCATTCACCTGGTCAGACAGGCCATGGTTTTCAAAATAACTGGGGTGAGACTTTGCATTATAACTGAGAATGTTGACCACAAATAAAAACAGAGCAAGCGTGAGCCTTTTGCTTCCCAGATCTGATACAGAGCCCTTTGCTGTCCTGACAAGTCTCCAGCTCTCATAGCTCCTCCCTCCTCCCTACCTTGTGCATCACGGTCTCACAGGAGCTCCACTATCTGCTCTTCACTGCCGTGGTTTTTCACTTGTGGCCCACTTTCTCCAATGCAGCTGGCCAAGAAGGTTTCCATCTCTTCTTGGATGGATTCCCAGTAAATGGAAGTTTAAGGGATGCCACCTGGATCAACACAGCCAGGCTAAAAATACAAGGCTTTTGCATATGTGAGAGAGAGGATGGTTCTCAAGCTGACAACTGCAAGACATTAACAGTCCCAATGGATCAGCACAGGGGTGCCAACAGGCAGTGACCAGTAGATGACATAAATCAATCATGGGTCTAAGTGAATATTTGTTCCTACTTTCCTTTGTACCACTTTTTTTTTTCCCATTGCCTTTGATGGAATGACCTTATTTCTGTTTCCCAGGCTTATAACTAAGTTTACAGACGAATATAGGTATTCTAGAAGAGTTAACAGTAAAAAAAAATGATGCTGATATTGTATGTGGGGAAGGAGCACTCACCAAGTACTCAAACCTTTAAAAAAGTATGCTATTAATTCATTTTATTAGTAACCATAAAATATTCTAAGAGTTTGATTTTAATGCTTTTTTGTGGTCAGCAATAAAAATCGGATTACTTTCCATTTGCAAGTAGGGAGATTGAGATGCTACAGTTTGTAATACTCCTAACTGAGAACAAGTTCCCTTCGTTGTAATCAGTTGCTACAGAGATGTTGCTGAGGAACAACAGTTTTAGTATTGCCAGTGAATGCCTCTGATTAAAGGAAGTTTTAATCAGAAGTTACATCTTGAAAGGAACAGTAAAATTGCAGAAGTTCAGCTTTTCCCTGGGAAAAGCTCTGGCTCAGCTGCCTGGAGCAGTGATGGGAAGCTTGGCCTCCTTGGCTGTGTTGCTGTTGTCTGCAGCTACAGGGCTTGCCAGATCCTTCTCCCGAGGAAGGAGGAGTGGCTGTGCAAGTAGAGCAGATGTAGCCAGATGTTATCAGCTATACAGAGGTGCAGAGAGCAAACAATCTGAAGAGGAGACATATAGTGGCACTGCTTCATGTGAAAAAAGTTTCTTTTGCTGCTGCTAATGACAGTGGTCCATCCTCTCTGACTTGCTTCCTCTGCTCATTCTTCCCTGTCTGTCTCTGGCCATATATGCCTTCCAATTCTGGGGCAGCAAAAAGATTTTGAGCAGCCACTTTTTATATAAAAAAATAATCACCTTTGAGTATCCTGCACACTGATAGAGAATAATACAGTAGCCCTAAGCACTCAGATGAAGGGGTCTCAAATAAAATGTCACAAGATTAGGCTTTGTGTAAGTCATTAGTTGCTTTGGAAGGTGCATGTTCACAGTACGTTGGTTTCCCACTTGTAGTTAAGAGCACTGTGATATTTATTTGTAGGTGCAAAGCAGGAAATATTTCTAAACCATACTTTTCACAACAAAGTACTTTCCCCTCCGACGGTGCAGGCTTGACTCTTGTCAAAGATTAACGGCAAGGATACGTCGTGTGTTTTAATACCACTTCATTTTAGCTCAGCCAACCAACCGTTATTATTATTACTTTAACACTTCTAACCAAATGTCACCTGTGCTCCTTAAGCATGTCACAGTAATGAAAATTTAGTTGATTTAGTGATTAACTGAGTTGATTTAATTATGTTGGGTAAATAATATTATATGCTAATGTAAGGTAATTTATTTCTTTTTAATCTTAGAACCCTATATGCTGCAATCAAATTCTTTAAATATTTACTGAAGCGCTCAGATGTAATAAATCTGATAGAATTATTCTTGAGTGACATGATGCTAGTGCCAGCTTAAGTTCCTTCTCTGAGCATTTATGGAAAAGATGGAGAAAATGTTCCTGCTATGCTATAGATGCAGAGAAAATGATTTCTGAGGCATTCCCAGGCTCTCGTTCGTACTGACAGTAACTCAGGGGCTGAAGATGCCTTTGTAGTTGACCGGCCAGGGAAGCAGTCCCCACCACAACTGGCCTTCTTCCTCCCAGCGTTCCCACAGCTTCCCTTGGGCAAGAGAGGAAAGTGGGAGCAGGAGGAGCTGGCTTGGATGAGGGAAAAGCAGTTGGTGATGCAACGGGGGTGGTGGGAGGAGGCCACAGGATGCAGTGGGACGAAGTGTTATGAGGATTTCCTTTGGGAGAGTCGTGTGGATGTTGGGGCAGAGGCTCAGCTTTGTTTCTGGAGCTGCTGCTCCAGCCACTGTCCTTAGTTCTGCACCCATGACAGACAAGTCTGTCTCCAGCCACGTACTAGATAGTCAATTCTTATTGCATCTTGCTATGTTTTACTCCTCTTAATGTTTATAAAGAAAATGAAATATTTACTGCTTTAATACACACAGGCCTTAGGAGTTTCATAAAAATTCTCTATTGATTCAGTTCTTTACTAAACTATTATATAAACTGCTATAAAGATCCATAAAGTTTCTAATTATAGGGAAGCTTGTATAAGGCTGTGTCTGCCTTTTATAGTGTTTTGAATATAAGGAAACTGCACAGACATTTCGTTACGTGGAGTTGTGCGCGTCGGACGTGTCCTGATGTAGACGGTGTGTTACAATTGGCTCCAGTTCCAGCTGAAACCCCTGTTATGAGCAAAACTATGGTAGATACTGGAGAAGATCTTAATGTGAAGAGTGAGCTGCCAAAGGTTGTAGCAGCTGCTGGGTGATGAGCTCTTCTAAAACTCAGACCATTTCAAGTAGGTACTTGTGTGAGCATCAGGCCTCTTTGAAATACCTGTGCAGCTTTGGGGGCTGAATATTTGAAAATTTGACTCTACATCCCCAGACAGTTCATAGAACTGTCTCAGAGTTACTAAATGAGATGAAAATTTTGTAAGTGCAGTATTCTCAGAAGTAGCAAAACTTGTATGAATGTATTTAATGCTCAGGTCAGTAGCAAGGTTCCGAATATGCAGGCATTTGAAGACACTCTCTTCTCCAAAAAAACCCAAACAAACAAAAACCCCCAAACCAATAAACACATTAAAAACATCTAGATACCTTACAGTCTGCATTGTGCTACCCCTTTTTATTTTCTGCCTTTTTTTAATGCTGAGATGTCTGTATTCTTGATACTGGAAAAGAAGAAAAAATCTGATCTACAGTGTGCCAGGAGTAATGAGTAACAGGTTAACCTAATGGAACAGAGAATACTAATCCTCATAGCAATCTGAGTATGTGCCCCTCTAAATCACCAAATATGGATTTCTTGATCTTAATAGAAATTGTAAATGCTAGAAAAAGAGGGGAAAACTGTGATAAAAATTCTTACAATTAATTAAATTACTGGAAAGTAGGGCTGGAGATGAGATCCATAAAAATCAAGACATAATAGTCTCCCATAAGTACTAACAATATGTAGAAGCCCCAAAGGCAATAGTTCCATCATGAAACTCTTCAGATATTTTCATGATTTGCCAAATGTAGGAAAAACTCCAAACTGGAGAACATCAGCAGGATGTGAGACATCCCGAACTGCTGACTAAGTGCTGATACAAACAACGCTTATAGTGCAATAATGTCATCCTCACAAGACAATCTTTTAAGCTGTTTGTGGTCTGTGCCGTCAGACCAACAACTGACATTGTGAGCACTGGGCACCACCTTCCTGCACTTGCAAAATGGATTCTGTAATTTGTACTCCTGATACTGGGGATTCATCAGCAGGCAGATCTGTGAGTGGTCAGCCTGCTCAGTAATGATGTCCATACAAATCGTGTCACATTTGGATGCTTGAACATCCTGCTGCTCCAGATAATTCATTTTTTCAGGTCTGTGCTTTGAAAAATGTGCAACACATGATAGAAGAAGTTAAAAAATACTCTGTAATCTGTTACTTTGGAGGCAAAAGGGAGTTCTTGAACATCCATTAAGCAGTCATTCCCAGGAACTAAGGTGTGACAGCTACAAGGCCACGTGCATTGCTTACAGTTTTGCACTGTAATGATGGCTTACTGATATTTACAGCACACTTTATAGCATCAGGATTCTTCACCTTATTTACAACATATATACATCTACAGCTCCATCCCATCATTTTCATATTTAACTGGATACACCCTGGAAACAAAACCTGCTTCCACATACACGTGCAGGGAAATCAGACTTATGGATGCCTATTTTGGGTGCCTAAGAGCCAATTCACACTAGCAGGTCTTTATAGCTGCCATATATCCTATCATTCTTGGATGTGGCTTATTTTTAGGTTCTTCATTGCTGAGCCAGGCAGATTTTGGGCAAGTGTAGTCTGTGTTCATGTTTTGAGAAGTTTGCCAGGAGCAGAAGACAGGACAACCTTCTTCATGCAAAGTTCTGGGAAGGTGTGAGCTTGGCTGGTCGGGGTGGGAAGTTAGAACACGGCAGTGAATACTGGGGGGAAGTTGGAGCTCAGATGAGGGAGAGCAGAGGCCACGAAATCAATAGACATGTCAGCATGAGTAGAACAGCTGGGACCCTGGCAGGGACTGTGGCCCTCAGATAGGGACTGGGAGTTTGGATGGGTATAGATGGAGCCATAAAGAGAGGAAGGACATGGTGGTGGAAAAGTATTTGGGAGAGAGGGCAGTGGGAGAGGTGGGACAGAAGCAATGGGGGGCTCAGGTATGTGGGTTGTGGGAGGCTTTAGAGTAGACAACTGGAAGTCTTTGGAAGTATTGGCTAAGAGCATGGAGGTGGCCTTGGGCTGGAGTAGATCTGGGACAAGAGTGTGGGGAAAAAGAGTTCTGCCCTGGGAGAGCAAAGGAGCTGCAGGGCTTGGGAGACGAGCTCCTGGTGCGAGGGGTCTGGGGGTTGTGAAGCACTGTGCTATCACAAACTTGCTCTGTTGAGGCAAGTTTAACAGGGATACTGGTTTGGGAGCAGGCTCTGTTCTCTCTTTCACTCCTTCCTTCTGCTGCCTTCCCTGCCTGAGCATGGTCAGGGTGTGTGAACTAAGGCCCCAGAGTCTGCCTTTGGGTTAGAGTTGTCCTACTTCAGCATTTGGGCTTTTGTTTGACTGTAAGGACTGTTCTTATACATAGGCTGGTCACGTCAATCTGTTGTCCTTTACATCCCCATTTCATTTTCTCTGAACAGCAGAATAAACTGAGTTAATTCACCTTAGCCCTTGGCTGCCTAAGGCTTTCAGGTACAGTATAAAATAACAGCATAAATAGAGCTTTACTTTTATTAGGAATTGCAAGGTGAATTTACAAAGTAATGCTGGGAACTGGAAAGCTTTCTGTTGTATCGTAGAATTGTAGAAAGGTTTGAGTTGGAAGGGACCTTAAAGCTCATCCAGTTCCAACCTCCCTGCCATGGGCAGGGACACCTCCCACTAGAGCAGGTTGCTCAGAGCCCCATCCAGCCTGGCCTTCAACATTTCCAGGGAGGGACATCCTCAGTTTCTCTGGGCAACCTGTTCCAGTGCCTCACCACCCTATTGGTAAACAATTTCTTCCTTTGATCTAATCTGTATCTGCCATCTTTCAGTTTGAAACTGTTACCCCTTGTGCTATCTCTACTCTCCCTCATAGAGAGTCCCTCCCCCTCTTTCCTGTAGGCCCTTTTAAGGCTGCTCTAAGCTCTCCCCTTATCAATGGGAAGATGTGTCAGGGGTTTTTTCAGTCCAGAAAGCACGTGTTTTGAATAGAGTCAAAATCCAGCCTCGGATTAGAGGTTAGATCAGAGAGGGGCTCAGGTACCTGACTGCTACTGAGCTGCTGAAATCCAGACTACAGAGCACTCTGGGTGCTGAAGCCCTCGGCACGTGCAGATGTGCATTGGTGTGGCACCCTTTGGGGTACGTGTCTCCCATTTAATCCTCCCCAGGCTTCACAGACCCAGAGTCTGTCGTCCTTCTCTCGAAGGATCTCGAGCCTCACAGCAAATCTAGAGGTTTGGCCTCAGCACCAAAGGCAGCTGCCAAAGGAGGTAATACTCTTTGTTCCCTGTTAGCCAGCAATTTTGCAGCCAGGGCATTGGTTTAGGATTCAGGAGACCTGGATTCAGTTATTGCTTTTGTGGTGCCACACGAATTTGTACGTTTGGGCTACCGTGGGCTCTGCGAGGACCCTCAAGTCCTTCCACTCAAGCTGTTCTACTTTGCCTGACACAATTAAATATTAATTGGGCCAGACTGAGAGAGTAAATGATTTTTTTTTTTTTTATAGTCTGGCAACTAGGCCACTTACCCAGGAGGAGAAAATCTCAAGTCCTAGCAATCATATTTTATAACTAGAAGCATAAAGCTGTACTAAAGCATGTGAATATCTGTTAGATTTTTAAAAACATTTAGACTTTTTTCTGTTTAAATACCCTTATGCAAAGTCTTTTTGAGGACTATTCCACCTTTATGGGTTGCCTAATGTAAGGACACATGCATGGAAGCTTATAACCCCGTTTAAAGAAACAGCAAACCACCCTACACCTTTCAGCTGACTTTGAAGAGTCTGAGAACAAAGTTCAGCTCAGTCTGGTGCTGCAGGAGATGAGTCACTTTGGAGGTTTTTCAACAAAATAGTGAGTTGCTATAAATCACTGCCTGTTACCCAGTTTGAAACAAGAGGGCTGCTATTTCTAGAAGCCTTGTTGGGAGCACTTACATTTCCAGACATACCTTTTCTTTCATAAACTTCAACCAATAAAAAATTTATAGTTTCTTAGAAGATTCAAGCCCCCATTTCCTGCTAGTGTAAGTAACCATCTGATGGATTGAGGTAGACTTTCCAAGGTGTGCACTTGTGCCGGGTGTTGGCTTAACCCACAAGGCACACAGAGCCCCCTTGTCCTGGTGTGACACTACAGCCATCCCTGGAGTTGTGTTTGGGAGGAGTGTCTCCTGTCTTGTCTCCTGCACGCCTGTGATGAGGCAGTGTGAGCTGGCACAGGTAGTTGTGATGTTCAGGTTTATTATGGTTAAACCACATGCCCACTGACCACATACTTTTGATTTCTTGCAAGCACAAGCTGTAGTTTTCCAGGGGCTGGGTCCCAGGGGCAGACACAGCCAGCACTCCTCCTACTGCTTCCATATCCCCTAGGATGAAGTGACACCATTGCCTTTTTTTAGTGACCCAGGAGCATGAAGGTGTTAGGAGGTGACTGGCCTGTTGCAGCTGGAGAGCAGGCAGTGGGAGAAGGACTCCTGCACCCATAGGGACCTCTGCCTGTCTGGGGGGAGTTGGTGCTCAGGGCACACACTGTCTCATGGGGATTCAGGGTGTGAAAGAGCAACTGGCCCTGTATGGGACACCCAAACCACCCTACTCTGGGACTGACCAGACATTGGGGTGTTTTCGTGGCTTAAATAATTGAACCAGGAATGCTGAATAAAAAAATATTCTAAACATTTCATAAGATTTAGCCATTAAACATTATTTTTTTAACTTTCAATAGATTTTTATCTTCAGAGCATTTATAGTCACTAGTTTGCTCTCAAAAGACAATAACAGTTATCTCTTCACTGAAAAATGCTTTTAACTCAAATGAAATATGTCAAAATATCTCTTCTAGTCCTCTTAAGATACTTACAGTAAATAAAAGGAGATAATATTTTTGTTTGTGATATTAGATACTACAGTGTCTGCCTGTCCTTTTAAATTGACAAACTGTGATCCTTGGATGGGAGGGGATCTTGTTCTTCCCTCTCAAAAATTAACTGGCATTCATACACCATTTCTAGGCTTTTTTGAGCCTTCTGTGAATGTACCATGCACTTCAGATTTCTCATGATAAAAATCTGACAGTAAAAATAATGCTTACTCCAGGTTATTCTTAGTATTTGAGAAATGTACAGACCAGAATGAAATGAGATGTTAATTTTTATGATTTCTCTCTTCTGTAGTTTAATAGAATTAGGGAATGTCTCTGCAGATTAGCAAAAATTACATGTCCAGGTGGTTTGTGTTTTTTTTTTTTCCTTTTGCTACAGAGGTTCTTTATTAAATATTCACAAGAAGACATACCTGAATAATTTACATTGCCTTATTTCACTGGGCACGAGAGTTAAGGTAAAAAAGGCCACAGTCATTCAGGCAACAGAAAGAATGTGTTCCAGAACAAGGGCTTTATTAAAGCCACTCTCTTTGAATAGCAGGCTCTGCGTGTGTACATATCTACATTTTAATGTTGGCTCATACTTGTCTGTTCTCTGTAGGTGGTTTCTAGTTTTAAGATGCTAGATTGATAGTGGAATTCGCTGTTTAATAAACTCTGGACCATTTCCACTCACTTCAGTGGAAGAAGAGCCCTTGGTTTTTTACATCCTTGCCTCATGTAAAATGAAGGGTCACAGAGGAGTGTACTCTTGACCCTGAAGGAGAGAAGCCTATACATTCTCTCATCCATTCTCACAGTAATTCATGACAATCCAGGGCACTTAATACAATATGGTTTTCAGACAGTCATATAATAAAATATATAGCTCGTAATCTTCTGCTCTATAAACATAGGTCAGTACCTCGTGGGAACTCCTATGATTTAAGCCTGTGAAATTACTGCTGTGTATTGTAGATCTGACATAACCCTTACTGGGACCTTTTCCAGAGGACAGGCCCCAATCCAGAGAGGTGAAAAGCTTAAAGAGTGAGATTGTCTGTACGATTGCATCTAAGTAGTGGACGACGGTTTTGAAGCCCCACAAGAAAGCTGGTTTACAACCAGCGTGGGCGTGCGGATGGTAACGTGCACCCGTGCTCAGCCACAGGCCTCTTTGCAAATCTGGTGATCAAAATGCAACAAAAAAAGAGAGCGATGCTGAAATTATGTTGAAACCTTAAAAAATAAACTTTATGGTACCTAATTGCTTTCTGAGCTTAGAGGTATAGACAAGACTGAAAACTTTTGTTTATGGTGAAGTATTGTGATTTTTCTCCCCAAAATGCACAGTTTAATGCTGTAGCCCATGCTTCCAGGTGCTGTCATGTCTACTAAGTATATTTGTCAGAGTTGGTACTTGATATTCAGTGTGAAAGCAGCTAGGCTAGCTTTATTCAATGGGATATTCAATGTGAAAGGCTAGCACCACCTCTTTAAAACCAGTGAAATCATGAAATAAATGCCTTGACAGACAGCAGTATCTGTGCAGATGTATCTTGCAGTCTTCACTGAAGTCCATGGGGATATGTTGACATAAAAGCTTTTACACTTTTTTTTTAAAGTATTTTGCCTTACATGGGAGCTTCTAAATGAAAGTGTAGCAAACTCCTTATCGGGGCAACAGTTCTGGTGTCCACTTCATACTGCTGAGATGTGAGTATAGCCAGGTGCAAACTCAACACAAGAACAGGTTTCTTGTTAGCAGGATTCTAGTGTTATTGTGAATACATCTACAGAAAATATTACAGCACTGGATGAAGGCCATATTCTGTTTATACTTTTAGTTCACGTGTTTATCTCTCGGATAAGCAAAGCTTATTAAAAATAACCTTTGTTAACTCCATCAGAATAATTATAGAAGAAAACAATAACAATTCCATTGTAACTTTTCTGAGAAGTGATAACTCAGGACTTTGTCTGACATCTAAATTAGATTATTGCAAGAAATTGCAAATCAATTAAAGTCAGCCCTTCAGGCTTATGCAAAGTTGGAAACAAAAAAGAATTCATAAGTCACAGGTGCTTTAAAGACTGGTAAAAGCTTCAGTCTATCTTCCTTCTGCTTTAGGTCCTCTCAGCTTTCCAAACAATTTTTTTGATTTCCAGATGATGAACCTCAGATTCTTCATCACATTGGGCATGGAACTGAATCAGCTGAAATCCCTGTCTTTTGTTTTGTTGGGTTGGTTTTTTTTTTTCCCCTAGCATGTAACTTCTGTGTCAGCATGTTTTGGAAGGAAATAATGTGCTGCATCCATAGTGGCTGAAATTGTTCTTTTTCATTGCCTCATGTGAATTATTCCTCTTTAAAGTGGAAGGTCAAGGCCAACGTCTTCACATACGATACCTTAATGCTACATTTGTCATGCTTAGGGCTGAATTCACACGCAGGACTTAAACCCCCTAACTCTGTGTGCAGACCGTGTGCCAGTGTTCCTTGTGCCATGCCTGGAGAGACGCTGGGCAGCAGGGTCTTTAGCCTGGGGACCACCTTGTACCAAACCAACTGGTATAGTTGGCTGGTGGACAAGTCATGCAACTTCATCTTCTGCAGGATATCACAGCTGGATTCTGAGACGTGAATGTAGCCTTAGGAAATGTCAAATCCAGGAGCACTCGCTGAACAGGAGCTTCCTTCTGAAGGGGAGCAAGTTGAGCATTTTGCCACCTCCCCAGTTTCACAATGCTCCTGCTGAGCCACCATGTTCATGCTGGCACCGTTCATCTGTTCCCAAATCAGGCATCCTGCTCTTCAAAATCACTGAGCAGCCAGAAATTCTTACTCATCGCAGTGGGAGCTGTGGGATAAGTGGTCTGGAAAATCAAGTGATACGTCTCTACTTGAAATAGCATCTTAGGAACTAGTTTGGAAATGCTTGTCTGAATTTTTTTTTTCTCCTTGAATGTGTCTGAAGTGCTCATCAATTTAGGAACCTCTGATTCAGTTGATCAGTGTACGGACAATAATCCTCCTCAGAGCACCCTGTAAATCTTCCAGTCGACTGCCCCTCAGTCACAAAGTATGCAGGGAATTAAAGGTAGCCTGTGGGAACAGATAGGGGGGTTTTTATTCACAGTTCTCTAATGGGAATGATTTTTGGTCAATTCACTTGCCTTAGCTGGATTGGCAGCTGTCAGAGGACTTCTCAAAGCAGCCACAAAGCACTTACAGCAGTGGCCACAGACTGGATGGTGTTCCCAGCATTTGCCCTGCTCCTGGCTGGAAGACTGGGATCTTGAAAACTGTTACCAAGGCGTGACTTCGGAAAAACACTCCTCAGTGTGCTAAGTCAGTGATATGTTTGGAGTTTTCATCAATTCACATCTCTTCCTGTGGTGAAAGTTCAGGATTGTTTAAATAGGAAAATCAACTTCTTTTCCACTTAGGTTGTCCCCGTGTGTTCATTTCAATGCAGTGGGAGTTGTGAGCTCCGGGGAGCTGCAGGTCTGCTTCTCGTGCTTTCTCCAGCAAGTTATGATTGCTGTTGCTGTAATTGCTTGTTTCTGCAGGCAAAGAGTTGATCTTCCTCCCAGTCTCCTACTAACCAAAGAAAGTCTCTCCCATCCATTAGCAGCAGAGAATACCATTTCTCCCACTTCCTGGCTTTTCTGGCAGCTGCAGACAAACGACTGTCCTGCTAATAGTCCCTCTGTTCCGGAGATTAGTGCTTTAAGAATGTGAAAACAATATTTCTCAATTTATTTTGACAGAGTTTTATTTGTCAAGTTTATGGAAAGCTTAACCAAGTCAGAGGCTTGTGACACTCCTTTCAAAATCTTCTTTAACCGCTTCCACTGAAGAAGCTGGGGTTTGCTCACTACCCAGTGTTCTTTCTCCCCATGCATCCTTACTGGTATTTTACCCTTCCACCAAGGGTAAAACACCAAGTGTGCTGCAGATATAGATATTTTTAATCTCCCATGATGCAGCTATCTTATTTTATTAGAAAAGAGGTTGACTGCTAGTATATAGTAGCACAATTTTATGGTACCAGAGCTGACTTAGGCAAAGAAATGTTAGGAAGTTGTCCTTCTTCAGGCTTCAAACCCAAACTTTTCATGCCTAAGGGACAGGAACAAATAGGCATTCACCAAATATGAATTCTGGAGAGTAGAATGGAGTTGTCACCATACATGTAATTAGTTTTGGGGCAGCTCCCAGTAGGACTGATGAGAGGCATCTAATTGTCAGGTGGAAAGAGATCACTTCATGAACATTATATGACGTGCTTGCCTGCAGGAACAGCCTGGAGATGATAGTTCTGTTCTGCCAAGTCTCTATCGATGGACAGGTACTATGACAACAGCCTCTAAAAGCCCTATTGCTTCACTGGTGTATGTGCTTAACTTCGAGGAAGATTTATGAGGGTGGTGGTGAGGGGAAAAGGTGACTGTGATTACAGTTACTGCTGTGGATTCCTCTGTGCGCCTTCGGGCTAGTCTGGGAAGACAACAGGTATGCCTCGAACCTTAAGCATGCCAGTAGCTTTTCTAAAAGCAAAATCCAAACCCTCTGGAAATCGGATGCATCCTTTGAGTTCATGTAAACACCCAGGAGCTCTGTTCAAACCTATCAGAAAGCATTTTCTTTTCCCCTTAAGGGAAAGAGTTGCAGGAGAAGAGAAACACTAAAGACTAGAGCAGTTGAGTGCAGCAAACTACGCTCCATCCTCCCGTGCATCGTCTCCCCGGAGTACGCGATGCCGATCGCCTGCTGTGTTGAGGGATGAACAGTGACAGTCTGAGCAATGAGATCTTCCTGCAGCAGCAGAAAAAACGAGGCCCTGTGCAGAAAGACTAAAACAGACACCCAGCCCCAAAACAGGGCAGGCGAAGCGGTGAGGGGCTTCCTCCGGGGAGCAACGCTACGCGGAGACTAGGTGGAGCAGGGCATTGGCAGTAGCTGTGTAGTATATGATAACAAAAAGCATTCACAAACATTTAATTAAAATGAATTTAATGGCTGGATTTCAGCTGTTATTCCAGAAGTTAAATGCCAGTTACCAATGTGTTAAATTGCACAATAATCGCCGCATAAATAAATGCGTTCCTTGTTCTAATCTGTGACTATAATAACGTTGCACATTCAGTAGAATTGTGCTGGGGGCCCTAGTTTTCAACTGCTATTGCAAGAGCTGTCATCTATCACATTTTCTTGTCATGTTCCTATTTTTACTATTGTTCATTGGTTAAAAAAGAAAGGGGCTTTTTGTTTTCTGAACAACTCTGGATAGTAGGGAGGTGGAGAAAGAAATCAAAATTTTAATGTTCTAGTTGATAATCCTTGTTAGGCTAAAAAGGCAAATGTCTGCATTTTTCAGTTTGGGAAGTTTAAATTAGACTCCAGAGAGGTGATTTTAAAAAGGGAAAGCAAACCCCTTTGGTCATTGTGGAGCCCACTGCGGGCTACAAGGCTTTGTGGGAATTCCTTCCTGTTTGTTGGTGCCGTAGATGCCACCTTAGACCACGTGTCATGTTTGTCCAGTCTGGCATCCCTTCTCCAAGGGGGGCTAATGCTGTACGTGTCCGAAGAGACACGTGCTATATTTCTTTGTTACAAAGATGTCATTCTCAAGGTACAGGGTAAATTGCATGAAAACTATCTGCAGCTGTCCTGAGGGTGTTGTCATACAGAATGGAATTTTTAAAGGGGAGACATCACAAATTTGATGGAATATTGTCTTAAGAAAAGAGTTCAGTAAGTAAGCACTTCTGAATAAAGACCTGAATGCTGTACACAGTGTTAAAGCTGCCAAAATTCCTGGACACTGCTGAGTTCTCCTTGCTTACTGGTCTCTTGTATTAAGAGCATTTTTTTCCAAGGTTTCGTTCTCTCTTTGGGATGTAAAATTTATTATGAAATGAAATTGCTGTGAAACATTACATTATCAAAACTTTAATGAATTCCTTCCCGTTACTCATTAACCTTGCCAGTTTCTCTTTAACTCTGAAGTAAGCAGCAGGCACAAAATGGTTCTGTTGATTCAAGATGCTGTAACATTTTGACATGGATGAAAATTAACCTGGTAAGCTCCACTTGGGTCAGAAAATGTTCTAGTTTTTAATCTAGTGAACCTTCAGTGAGAAACCTTCCTGTGAGCATCAAGCAATAAATGATAATGAATAAAATGTTCACTGGAAAAAAAAAAAGTCCCCGATAAATGAGTGACTTGAAGTACATAATATGAAATATAAAGAAATGCAAAACCAAGTTAGCAAATGTTCAGTGGCTGAGTGCTATGTCTGTGGCTAAAACACCTTCCCTCAGGAATCTACCCTGACCATCCCCATGAACACATGGTGCCACTGCCTGGGGTCCTCCTTCAGGGCTGGGAACCACCCCCTCTCTTTTCCCCTTCCCACCACCACTGACCATACTGGGAAACTAGGCTCTGAATAACATAGAGGTAACCTGAAGCTGAACCTGTTAGTTCCTCCCACATTCACTATGCCTAGGGAAGGAGTGTTAGATGTTTGGGGCCCTCGTGCCCCAAAGCCAAAGCTGTCCCAGAAAGCAGGTGGGACTGTTCAGAAATAGCTGCAGGGAAAACTAGAAGAAGGGGGCTTGAGCGATGGCTGCTTAGCCCCCAGCAGAGATGTAATTTTTTAAAGCCTGTTGGCTGCAAGAATGCTGCCAGCCATAGGTATGAGAAGAGCGAAAGAACACGTTATGGCCCCAGAAAAAAATATGGGTGTTCTCAGATCTTTTGGCCCTGTGAGGTCCTTCAGCACATTTTTCAGCTGCACTTTGTGGTTTGTTTCTTCCCATGTTTGTTTAAGTATTTGCTGATACACTCTTGGAAATTAATTTGAGAAATGGGCTGGAGACATCAGATACCATACAGATATCACACCTGTCTGTCTTTGACACAAATGAACAGTGTTTGATGTACAGATACATTTCATGTGCTCTAAGCTGACTAATTTCTTGCATTCTAATTCTTAAATGGCAAAAGATCTTCTGAAGGTCGCTTCAACCTCTGAGCATTGCCTGTTAAATTGGGGACAGAAGGGAGGATAATGTGAATGGCATTCATCTGTACATGAAAAGGTTACTTGGAGGAATAGAGAGTCGAAGGCTTTCCCTGAAGTTAAGAATTGTTGTATGACTGAGTCCTTATAAAGCAAGGGCATAAATGAGCATCCTGGTGAACCAAGCTCAAGAACCCAGGTCATCACCTTACCTGCACCCATCCCCCTGAGAGAAATGTGGCACTGAGCTGTGGCCACTGACACCACCCTCCAGCACACGTGTTGGTGTTTCCCACTCCGCAGAGGACTTTCCAGCCCCAGATCCCAGTGGGTGCTCTCAGCGGGTAAAACGAGAGAGGGGAACGTGACAATATGTTATTCCCCACCACTCCTGGAGATGTTTACCTGATTTTGATCATGTGTAGTTTCAAAGGGCCTCGTAATTGATAGTGAGCAAGGCTGCGAGAGCGTTCCAAATCCAATTCCAGTTACTGCGCTGTGCCCATCTAAATCCCCTCGACGTGTTATTTGGATATTGTGCTCCCATATAGATTCTCCATAAAGTGCCAGGCAGGGCTGCTGCGTGCAGTTAAATTATTGCTGTACTGGAACCCAGAAACTGCCCAGAAACTGCCTGTGCAGGGCAATATGCAATTCTATACAGAGTCTGTTTTTTAACAAGAGAGGTTGTCTACATTTTTATGATCGCCTATGGGTGCCAGGACTGGGCATCTTCATTAATTTTACTCTGTCTCCTACTGAAGATGCCATATATTGTGTTTATTGGTTGTCCATTGTGATTGATTGTGACTGTGACTCGGAGTGATGTAGATACTTTTTTATTTTAATTCTGTGCAAGCTTTCACCCAAGAGCAGATGAGTTTTGAAGAACGGGTGTGCTGGGAGGGAAGCACTTGAATTGTAGGAGATTGGGAAATGGGGCTTTACTGTCTGAGCTCTTACACGTCTCTTCTCATCTCCACCTTGACAGCATGCTTCTACTTGAAGGCTTGTCAGCATCATAACAAACTCATATCCTCTTGTCTTGCTCCAGACCAGCTGCTTTCCAGTTACCGACACTGATCTGCTAAGTGCTGGAGAGAGATTTCAGTGTGGTATTAGTGTGGAACAGGGACTGGCTGTTTTGAAATCTTTTGTCCTGCCTTAGATGAGAGAGATTTCACCAAAGTACATGTCATGTCGTCATATTTATAGATATAGACAATATAATATACATTACGTTGTCATAACTGGTTGTGGCTAATCCTCAAAAGCTGCCATACAGGCTTTAATTGGGGTCAGGAAAGGAAAGACCTCATCTGGCAGGAAGAAAACAATCAAGCTCCTCAGGATCTCCTTGAGAAAGCAAGAGACCAAATGAAGAAGCCAAACAGCTTTAATAAAATTCAGTGTTATTCCTTTGGTTTATTCAAGTATTTTCAAGTGACTGTCCAGGCTTAATGGCATTCACTGACATCCTGACAACAGGGGATGCTCCACAGACAGGAAGGGGAATTAGAAGTCCACAAGGTTAACTGAAATGATGCTGCTAGTAATAAGCCACTGGAACTAGACTGTCACTCATCTTCTGCTTCTGGATCCTGATTATCCTGTCAGTTGTTCATATGCTTCTCTCATCAGCTACAGTAAGAGGAAGGTGTGAAAAAAGATGGACAAGGTGGTCATATATTTAAATCAAATATCCTAACTACTGTAAATATAGGGCAGGACGTGCCCCAGATTATGTATGTGTCGTGGCATATCCTTGTACTGCCAAACGAGATGACATGATGTAGGCTAATGCGATGTGAAATGGCACAGCCTACCTACAGGGGCCATTCGATGCAGAAATAGGCATGTAGAGAGCAAGGTGATGAATCCACTGTGTATGGTGACTTCTTAATTGGGTATCCAGCCTCCTGCTTCTTGGAGTTGTGAAGTTGTTGGACTCTCCTGCTCTGGATTTCCTGAGGCTCTCTGCTTCACAACCGCTCGCTTGTCTTGGTCTGGCTTATGGCTGGAAGTTGGTGCTTCATCTCCCTGGTCTTTGACAGGGTGACATGTTTCTTCAACTGAGTGCCAGAAGCCACTTGTGATCTGTTACCATAATTCAGGTTGAATGTACAGACTCTTTCCTGTGTAACTTTTTCTTTTTTTCTTTCCTCAAATTTCCAAGCTCTTGAAAAATAACACAGTAGCTAATGTTTGCTGGGAGGTCATTCCCACTCCTTCCCAGCCAGGTATTAGACTATCCATCTTCCTTCCATGCATCCCTTATGTGTTTTCTTTCCATTCCATAACGGAAAGCGAGGCATGCAGGTGGCTGGGTTCTCCAAAAAGCAGCAATGGAAAGAGAACAGAAGAGAGATGATACAGCTTTGCATGCAGAGGTGGAGGCAGCTCATGGAGCACTTCTAGAAACACTTAGGACCCATGCTCACAGGGATTAAAAAAAAAAAAAAAAAAAAGTAGAAGTGTCTACAGGATTCTGAGCTGTTTAACAGCAGCAAAAAGCACCCAAATTGTCATGTGGTACTTTGCAATTAGCTGACTTCATTGCCAGGTTGTTTTTCTTGGTCTGGTAGACGGGGAACGGCGTGCGCTGCAGATGTTCTGTCACGTCATGTCTCTCTTGGGCAGCCATGGTAACTAAAAGGAAAAAGACCATAGTGACCTGTCCCAAAACAAACTTAACCAAATTCTCTAAAGCCAAGCGAGAGCGGGATTGAAACTGGGTTTTTCTTCTCTGTATTTCAGGCCAATGCTAACTGGAACAAGACTCCCCATCACATACAGGAAGGCTGAGCCTATGGGCAGCTCATCAGATACTTGAGAGCAGAAGAATTAAGTGTTGGGGTTTTTTTTTGTGAAAGTTTGAGATCATTGAACCAAATTTTGGATTTGAGGTGGGTCAGTGGGGCTAATTATGAAATCTTAACAGAGTTTTGGACACCGGTGGGGTTTTTTTAAGTGCTAAAAGCCAGAAGTTTTGGTAGAGGAATACTCAGTGGTATGTTCTGTGAGATGTAAGAGGCAGGAAGGAGATTCCAGAAAACTATAGGCCAGTCAGCCTCACCTCCATTTCTGGAAAAACAATAGAGAGGCTCATTCTGAAGGTCATCAATAGGCACATGGAAGAGAACAAGGTTCTCAGAAGTAGTTAGCATGGATTTACCAAGGGGAAGTCACGCTTGACTAATCCAATAGCCTTCTATTCTGTTGTAACTGGATGGATAGATGCAGGGAGACCAGTGGGTGTAGTTTATCTTGGCCTTAGCAAGGCTTTCGACACAGTCTCCCATAACATTCTTGTGGAGAAACTCAGGAAGTATGGGACAGAAGAGCTGAGAGTAAGATGGATTAGTAACTGGTTGGACAATAGAGTCCAGAGAGTGGTGGTCAGTGGTGCCAAGTCCAGCTGGAGAG
>JANHGN010018204.1:71977-99837 GCA_024605025.1 Megaceryle maxima
CTCCCAGTGCAAAGCCCAGCACTGGGAGGGCTGTTGTGGGGAAAACTAACTCCAGCTCGGTCAGACCCAGTAGAGATATGTAGACTACTGCAAGGTGTTCTGCAGATGTGTAAATCTGATGCTCTTAGAATGATTCCTGCATAGGATTTACTCTACCATAATCTGGGTTACACGGTCAGCACATTCCTGGCAATTCCAGGGAGCCACAAGAGGGGACACATGCAAGGGCAGTTGTGTGACAACTGTTTGTGCAGTCCAGCCAGCTGGAGCTATAGCTCTGATCGAGCTGCTGCTCCTACTCCATCCATGCCTGGAAACCTTAAAAAAAAAATAGCCAGTGCTCAGAGGAATGTACTGAAACCTCCCTGCGTAGAGTGACACCTGCTTCTCCTCCTGTCACAGGCTCCTGTTGGAAAAGGGGTAGTGATCTCTCCTTTTCAGATACCAGAGGTTTCCATATGAGACCGGGCCCTTCACCCACTACAGAAGCATAAGCATGTGCTTTATATTGGGCTGTAAGAATGAAACTTGGCTTGGAAACTAGATGGTTGTGAATGTAGAAGACTTGGCTTGATATTAATGTGGTTTCTGGTGAAGTCTTACTCATAAAATTTATTTTGCAATGCTTCAGAATTTATAAGTGTCTTTTCACTGCTGACAGAAGGGAAAAGAAACAATTAGAAATAAAAGCAGGGGGTTGATGAAGATGTTGTCTAGTGGAAATTACCACACTCACATGAGATCCATTCTTGCCTAACGTGTTTTCTACAAATCTGAAAGAGCAGTTGGTGGCATGTGAAAGCAGGTATTACACCAGAGAGGACTTGATATGGATGCTACTCAAGATGAATGAAAGATGCAGCAACAAGGATAAGTGCTAGAAATATGAATAAGCATCTGCTTGGGTAAAAGCCATGGAGGGCATCTGAGAGGAGAAACAACTCCAGAGCCCGAGATTCAGTAGCATGAAGGAAAATAGATGCATAGGCCAAAAATGATAGTGGACAGCAAGAGAACTTGTAGTGCAATGCAGAGGGGCAGGCAGAAAGGTGAAGGCTCTGGAAGCACAGATAACACATCATCAGAGCACAGAGGCAATTCCCTTTCTCCATGGGTGTCCAGGAGGAAGAACAGTAGCTATAGGAATGTCAACAGGAGAAAGTGTAGGCAACTCAAGAGTAATGCCAACAACAATTAATGGGATGGAAATATATTTTTAGTTAAAGAAAAAAAGGTAGTTAAATGCTATATGGCTTTAGCAATGATTTTCAAATAGTAAAGAGAACTAGTTAGTAGATTCTCCTACCCTACAAGATACATTAACAAGATCAACTTTGGAGCTTGGACCTATCCATAGAGTCTCTAAAAGGACACGGTATCAGGGCCAGCACCTGCTGAAAATGAGCCTAAAGGAGACAACACTTCTGGTTAAGAGAAATCCATCATTTCCAAAGGTAAGAGACCAAACTCTACTCTCTTCACATCTCTGCCCTTCCACTAAGGTAAATGAATTTGCCCAAGGAGGAACCATTCTGATTTATAACAAATAAACCCCTTGATGAAGGGACCATTCACAACAATTGAAAAGATTGAGCAATTAACAGTATGGATAATGGCGAGTGTAGCATCTGATTGATTTATATATAAATGTATTGTTAGGTGTCAAAACATTTATTGTTAGCAATACAATTTTCATGGCACAGTATTGATAATGTCATGCAAACTACCTGCTATTCAAGCAGAGGCCATTTATCACCTGGCAAGATGCACTGAATCATATCTCATTAAAAAGTTGGGAAATATTTTTCAGTGTCCTCTGAGCTGTTGGAATATTTATTGTTAGGTAACGTCACTGGCTTTGCTCTTTGCATATTCTTGAGTTACTGAAATTTTATTCCTTTAATTTAATGACAGCTGGATCCACCAATGGAAATATCCGAGTGGATCTGATCTGTGCAAATGTCAACACTCTGAACAGCTTTCTGGAAACAAAAGTTATTTTAAAGAATACATTTAACAAGTGTCTTGGGAAAAGTCATCTTCTCAGGCTTCTCTTGCTATTTTTGGTTGACTTGAAACAGAGGGGGAAAAAACCACAAGAACAAAAGATAATCAGGAGGTGTGAAACCGAGTTCCTCTGTGACTATGTTTTATAAATATTTGATATTACCCTCTGCTGAATGGAGCTTTGTTTGGGGGAATCGGGCGGCGGAGGTTTGGATTTACCTTGTACCTACTTTGGCAGCACGTTTTCCTTCCCTGTTTTGCATGGCACGCTGCCGAAGCCGTGTTTTGTATTTACGGTCTTTTGGGGATAGCAGGCTGGATTCAAAAGCTGCAGAAGGGATGGGAGGACTCACATTGACACAGCTGGATTTGGACCAGGTTCAGTTCTCACTTTCTCTGAGTAAGGAAGGGACAAATGCTGTGCTTTGCTACGTGACTGATGAAAAACGCCGGTTCTCATCTTGATCAGTTTTCAAAGTGCAGAAATGTGCCCTCCCTACCATAATATCCCATTTCTATATTAAGACTAGAAACTTATAAAAAGGTTGTACTTACGTCTGTATGTTTTCAAAGTAAACACAGAAATCTGATCATTTTAACTAGAACATACTTTCTGTACCAGCTACTAAAATATTTGCATCACTTTTGTATTCCCACTTTTGGACTAATACTGTTTTAAGTCCTCTGTGTTCATAGTGGAGATGGTCGTTCTCGCAGAGAGCTGTGAAGTGCCAGAGAACATTTCTTAGTGCTGTTTGTTAGTGTCTGCTGGCTAGTTAAGCACTCTTGCAGATGTACAATAAACTGAATTTGCTAGAACTTAACCTCCAGAAATATATCCCTGCTACCATAAACAGAACCGGAACAAAATATTGCTGCTCACGATGAGCTGTAAGGCAGCGAAGAGAGCAGTAAAGAGGGATTTTGGCAGCACAGGCACAGAGTGGAAGCGCTCGTTCCACCCATGTTAAGTACCTTGGAACAAGAATTGTCATTTGACAACAATGACCTTGTCTGTCACACTTCAGGCATCTGCGTGCCATGCAAAAGACAAAAATACAAGAGCACTTCTGTGGCCGTTCCTCCTGGAGCCTTAGCCTGCTTATGGTCTTGTGTGGGTTGTAACTTTAAAAGGAAGAGCTGGCAGCAAATGAGCCAGAGTCACTTGCAGGTTTTTTTTTTCCTCACAAAGCCTTCTGACCTTGAAAAGCCTTAAAGCTGCATTCCTCATGAAAAATAACTTCTGCTTAGTGCTGAGCACGTGTATTGTTGCACAGACAAATAGACAAATAACAATGTGAGTACATGCCTTGATCATTTATCCTCCGCAGAGGGCCATAAACCATGAGTAAATGCAACAAAAGCAGAAGATTAATAGTGGCTGCATAATGCTTTGCGTTTTTCATAATGATTCTCTACAGATAGAATCAGTAAGTGTCACTAATTGGTAGGTGCTTTTTCTGTGAGGGGACCCAAACCTCCCTTTGGTAGACTTGGAGACCAATCTCTAGTTCTCATGTGGGGGAGAGCAGGAGCAGGCTCCTCGGTGACTGCAAAGACTGCTCTTTAACAGATGCCGTCATTTGGGCAAAGGCTGTGTGCGATGCGGAGAAGACTGGCAGCCTGCAAAGATGGTACCGGGCTGTCTGGTGCAGGGGCAACTGTTTGCAAACCCACTGGTGGCTACTCAAGCTTGAGGAGAAATAGAAAGTTGGCCAGAAGCCATCTGCTGAATTTGACAGGTATTCAGCTGAATGGCCGGGCTGGAATTCTAATATAATCCTGCAGTGTCCTGCTGATCTCCTTCAGATCTTGTTGGCTGCCGCTGATGCTCGTCCCCTGTGGGTGCCAGGGTGCTGTGGGGGGAAACTGCTAGGAAGACAGCAGTTGCCTGCATTGTCCAAACGTTGTCCAAACATTGTCCAAAGCAGCGAGCGTGCGCAGGAGTGCCCCACACTGGCTGAGGGGTGGGCTGTGGGCCTTTACAGGTCTGGGAACAACACTGTCATCTAAATTTTCTCAAATTCGCTTTGTTGTTTAAATTGATTGTTTTTTTCTTTCAAATCTTACATAGAGAATAAGAGCATCTTGTGTCTTTTCTAGTGTTCTAACTCTGAAATTACAAATCTGCTTATATCCAGAACTATGCCCAGTAGAGGTACCCAAGCTACCTCCCTAGAACGGTGCTGTGTTTGGGCAGGAAGCTGTGCCAAGCGTCTCTGCTGCTCCCAAGCAAACCTGGCTCTTTATATGCGATCTGGGTGCAGCGTATGGGCTCAGAGACCAACCATACAATTGGGTACTCTGAGAGGTGAGCTGGTACCACACCCAGGACTTCAGAGTCCTCTCTCAGACCTCCCACGCTGAGATGAGGATGGGCCTGAAAGCCATGAGCTCTGGTCTGAGCTGGCCGCTTGACTTTTGAAGTTGCCACACACACGCTCACACTCTGCAAGGCTGTTCCTGTTGCCAGCTCTCTGAAATGTAAAGCTTAAATTGATTTGGGCTATGCTGCCAGATTTTCCCCAAGTGAACTCAGAGAAGGTCATCTTACACAGATTTGTCTAAAAAGCTGCCTGGTGGTGTGGATCTTTTTCAATTTCCCCAAATCCAGAATACTCACATCATATATCCCTGCTCACGTTCTCCATAGCATCGTTTAGTGTCTCCATAGTGTCATTTAGTGTCTCCCTGCTCTTGTGCAGCTCCAGGGATCTGTCCCGCTCCAGTCTCAGAATGACAGTGAGAAGGGCATTTCATCTGCAAAAGGGAGGATGGGGGACAGATGGAGACACGGGAGAGGGAGAGCACATGGGGCTTTTCAATCTCTTTCTGTCTGCACCCCACTTAGGTAAGTGAACTTTGTCCCTTTCTCTTCTCCCCTCTCCTGGTTAAAAGCTCTTAGCTTCCTGTGTCCTATAGAAATCCTGATTCTCTGTTCTTCCCAAGGAGGCAGGGAAATAGAGAAGGCAGCTTGTTAAACTCGGCAAGGCTCAGAGGAACATCAGATGGCTCTGGTGTAGGAAAAGCTGTCGGTGCTTTAAGTGTCTCTGCTGACCAGCCGTGTGCTCTTTTCCTATTGCTAATTCTAATCTCTCCCTCTTTTTCTGCCTATTCGTACTCTTGTCTCTGTGCAGTGTCTTGAACACAGTATGGTTTCAGTCTGGCTTCTTGGCACTGCTGTAACAGAGGTATTTCTGTTACTAAGAGCAGTCAAATAAAATCCAGCCGGCTTGGGACATGAACATTTGCGGTCAGTCTCAAAACCAAAACTAAAGTAGCAGCTTTGTTCTTTTCAGACAGATCATCAATTAGGGCCAGAATTGGTCATGTGTCAGTATGACTTAGTGGCTCCAGGCTGCTTTTTAAAACGCATCCAAGATGCATAGACACTCAGTTGACATGATATGGATATTCATACAACATTTACCCTGCAGTTTTGGAGAAGCTTCTGAACTCCCCAGGATGACTTAGAACTGTCTCTGTTTACTATTTATCCAGTTGCAGCAGCAAGCAAACCAATATTCCTTATGTGAGGCAAAGATTTGACTGAAGAGAACGTGGAGTATCCCAAAATCCCATTCACTTAAACTAAGGAGAGTCATCTCCCATTCAGAGAATAACATGAGAATTCATTACTAAACTGCAGCATCAGGTACTTCTGGGGTAGTCAGAGATTATTGCCTCCATTAAAACTGACTCTCTAAAGGGGAGGGCACTTCTCTGCTGGAAAACAAGGCACGTAAGCTCTTCCCTCCGTGCTATGCTGGATGGTAAAGAAAAGGAGCAGGGATTTTAGCAGAGCTGTCCTGGCACGCCGTACGTACATTTGATGTTCAGTGGCCTGGCACAAGTGGAGGAGCAGGAATTGGATAGTCAGCATCTGAAAAGATGTCAGCTGAGGCCACCACTGCACTGTGGATCAGAGCTAAAATACACTGCTAGAAATAAAAAATCCCTTGCAAATCCCTATTCCCTCTTTATTCAGCATCTCATATTCTTTTATTTACTGGTGCTCTCTATAATTTCCACCACAGCAGGTTGGGACTCACTAAAAACAAAAGGAGGGCTTGAGAGAGAGAATTTTAACTAGTATATCATATCCAGGCGGGATTCTTCAGTATGAGTTCTTCAAAATTTCTAGGCCCAACTGTTCCACTCATTTACCTTGGGAGCAGTTTACCAGTTCCCGTGGCGATCCAGGGGGCTGAGAACCTTCCTTTCCTTGTCGCTTTTAGAACTATCTCTGTGAGCTGACAGCCACATCTTTACAGTTAAAAATAACCTTCTGCCAATGAAGTTTCTGTGCTCTTTCTGAAAATCCCTGGCTATAAACGTGAATCCTAAAAAAGGAATATTTGAATCCTCCTCTAGGCATAAGCTTTGTAGATTCTTCTCTAGGTAACGTGTTCTCAGGGTCAGGGAAACGGCCGTTACCCCCCCAGTTTTAATTTGCTACGTGTCAAAGCTCTGGAGAGTCAAGGTGCTGTCACTGATGGAAAAGAATTTCAGATACTGGAGGGGGATAAATGAGGAATGATACCCCATAGGTAAACAAATCCCCAAAACCATGTGAACCAGGCTATGGATGTGGTAACTCACTGGAAATCAGGAATTGACCTGAAAAAGTCTCAGAGAGGGGAGGAGGAGAAAAAAAAAAATCCAAACTTGGTTGGGCATGTTAATGCAACTGAAATCAGCTGGGTAGGACTGGCAAGAGGCTTTGCTTTCTGAAGCCTTGTTTTGGTTGCTGCATCTGGAGTAGGAAAGGGATTTGTCTGGCAGTGAGGAGAAGGGGTCACACCTGCAAACTGGCTTAAATTTGCAGCGAGAAGGGTGGTGCTGTGGAACAGCTGGAGATGAAGGTGAGGTGGGAGGCTGTGGTTCCAGGTTCCTGAGAATTCAGGGTGAGGCTATTATTATTATTTTTCCAATCTGTTTACCTCAAGGAGAGATGATTTATGAGAGCAGACACTGGGGAGGTTTTGTGGCGAAGTACCTGATGTATTCTGAGGGTGTTTTGTTGTCTAAAGAGGGCTTTTCAGAAGTGTTTTTACATTTCTTATTAATTAAAGCATGGCTGAAAGTAAATTACTGCAAGTACAAGTAGGATAAAAACTTAGTGACATTTTATGAAGTAATTAGAATGGCATTTATAAAGTAAATGGTCAGATCAAGAATGCAGTTTCATCCAAACCACATCTGCTGTATCTTTTCTTGTGAAGCACTTTGACCTTCTGCTGTGAACAACAGAGGATTTGGCAGGTGATACAATGTGTGCTAGTCCCCCAAAAAAGGAGGAGAGAGTTGCAGTAACCCTGGAGGTCATGAAGTTTTGTTTCCAGAGAGCTTGTTATGGTTTTTTCAATTATCCCTATGAAAACTTTGTACTGAGGTCAGGTTTTATGTGAGCTCAGAAAGAAAACAACCTAAATGGTCATGTGTGCCCAGGCATTCCTTCCATGGCTAACCTGGGCACGAGCTTATCTGAAACTTAACTGTGTTCTTGTTTAGTTCAGACACAAGGAAGGTCTTGTGTGCTTGAAGACTTGTTTTATTTTCTTCTGCTTGCAGGTGGTACCTTTTCCCACAACTTTGCTTCGCTAAGATCCTCCCTAAAGATACCAAAATGGCTGTGAACACAGCTATAGGTTGTCCCTGTGTCTCCTGTCTTTGCAATGCCATCCCAAAATGCAGTTCTCTGCAGAAGGTGAAAGCTCATCACCTTGATCTGCAGGAGCAGTGGATGGCATCACAGGAGTGGGAAGGGCATCTGTTGTCTTAGGTGGTGGAAAGGCTCCTGTGACTTTTCTTTAGAGCCTGTGAAGAAGAGAAAGCTATTGCAGTGGGGATGGAGTGAAAGCTCTGAGTATGATCAGAAGAGAGTGGCATTGCTAGAAAAACATGGGTTGTTTGAGGATTATTTGTGTGTGTGTGTGTGTGTGTTTGGGGTTTAACATCAACGCCTGGTGGGTGGTAGGATTGTCTTGGGTTGTCTTCAGCTGCCTCCAGCAGAGGTAGCATGCTCAGGCTGACTGTCCCATTCTTACCACTGTTCTAACATGTAGACAAACTGTGGACAAAGCTGGAAGTTGCCTCTTCAGGTTAAGACAATGAAATACTTCAAGTAAAGCATAGGAAAGTTATGTGGAGTCAGATCCTCATGAGAGATTCTTGAGCAGAATAGTCACAGGTGAGGTAGCGTGTACCATGGCATAGGGCTCTTTTCTGCTCTGTTCTCTGCATTGCCAGCACAGTCACTATTACATGGGTATGGATTATGGTCTCCTTTCCCTTATAGCTCAGTCCTTTACTAATGACAACTCTCCATTCTATGGACATCCCTAAATTTCCCATACTTTACAGAGACTTTCTGCAAGGAATGAAAACCGATCCTGAAAATCAGATCCTTGTCAGAATCTTTCCAGTTGGAAACCCCCAACTGTAAACCACATCTGAAGAAAATATGGATGGTTTCCAAAGGAGGCCTTGGATTTTATTTTCCTCCTTTAAAGATAAGACATTAAACTAGGTAATGCCCTATATAATATGATATTTTTATATAGTACAATATTTGTATGAAGTCATTGCACAAACCTTGGGGGTTTTTTTACCTTTTTTTTGGCCTTGCAAATCTTCTTCTAAGAGAGCTTTGCTTGGCAGCTTAGCTTTCCATGGAAATGGGGTGTGGTGACAGCACAAAATTTCCTGTTCTTTTCCAAGTATTCTCTGACCCAGAGAAACAAGTGCAGTCTTTGGAAACAAACACAAACCCACCCTTGTTAAGCTGTCAAGGGATGGAACCCAGTCCTGTTGGGGCGGGGGGGGGGGGGGGGGTTTCTTCCTCTGCAAAGTCCTTCCCCAAAGGGAAAGAAAAGAGGGACTGGCGCGCGCCAAAGGATTCCAAACTACCCGAAGTTTTTGTTTTCTTTGAAACCACTTAGGCTGATTTNNNNGGGTGAACAACAGCGAACCCCCGGGGGTGCGGCGGGGAAGGGGGGGGACCCCGGCGGTGGGGGGGGGGGGGGGGGGGGGGGTGTTACTTCTGCTGCAGAGTCCTTCACTAAAGGTAAAGAAGAGAGAGACTGCTGCTGCTCAAAGGATTCAAAGATACCAGAAGTTTTAGTTTTCTTTGAAACACTTGAGTCTGATTTGATTACCATTAAATTTTCATTCGTTGCCCTATGCTTTGGAAAATGGCACATCCTGAATTCGTACTCGAGCAAAAGATCTTGCTGCTTTACGCAGAGGTGCCATCAGAAGGGTCTTGCATGCAGCTATAGTCGGCTGCAAGAGGAAGATACTTTCAGTTACTGTCCTGCAAGCACAGGCTGGCCCACACACACCTTTCTAGACCTTTGCCCCTGGACTAATGGAGCAGAGGCTCAACCTGCAGTTAAATCTGCTGTTACTCTCACTGTGAGACTGCTTTGACTCCCATTACAACAACTGGAAATCAGAGGGACAAAGTGTGTTTCAGCGGGAGGGGGATTGGTTTTCATCATCTGCTTGATTGCTGCTCTAATCCACCCTCCTGTCCCCTCTTCCTGAGATGTCAGAAGCAGCTCTGGGTTTTTTTGGTAGTTACAGACTCAAGCAAAACGAGTTTGTAGGTGCCAGAGTAGCAGAGGTGGCTGTGCTGGGCAGGGATGTCTCTTTTTCTGGGCAGGTTGGTGCTGTGTTGGGGGGGTCAGCTTCTGAAAGCAGAGTCACCACATCAGCACAGTCACTCTGTGTACCTACAGGTGCTGTGTGGCTGTAGCTGTGCTGCTGTCAGGTTGTGCATGAGCTGGAACATCGCTGAGCAGTGTCCCAGGGTGTGGTGGTGCCAGTGCTCAAAAGCTATGCTAATGTATAGATGGTGCCTCTTAAAGGATGTTAGTTAGGCAATAGTATCAGCATCTTAACAATGCTTAGCAGCTTTGTTAAGAAAAACTGTGCATCTTGCAATGGTTTGAGCAAACACAGTGTTTACTAGGTTGTTAATAGTTCCTGTCAATGAAACAGCTGGATGAAGATCTTAAAATTCAGGTCCTTAATATTTAAAAGAAAATTCTTTTGTTATATTCTTTCACAGTCCATGAAATTCAGAATAGTCTCCCCTCAGCTCTCAGCCTTCCAGGCTCTGTATGAACAGAGAGGGAAAGACAGAAGCTGCTTGAGACAAAGACACTAATGGCTCCAAAACGTGACTCAACTGACTCTGCTTGAATCCTGTTTTGAAGTCCTTCAGATCTATCATTGCTGTGGCTTTCTATCATCTTCAGTCAGATCTGGTTGTAAGAGCTGTTTTCAAACCCTCAGCTGCAATTTGGGCACCACCACGAAGGATGTATGAAAGGAAAATAGTAGGAGGAAGACTATCCTCCTTCTAGAAATGAGTTCATACATGTTTCATTACCATAAAACATCAGGGAAACAGGAAAATACAGCTTCAGTACAATGTGCATTCAAAGTGCATCGTGAGTCTGTGTTCGCGGGTGGCCACAGGGATATTGATCAGTGCTTGGTTCAGTTTGCTGTTGTAGCAATGATTTTTCTCTGCTTCCCTGAACACTTTTTCTTTTTCCTTTTTTTTTTTCTTTAATTATGGAATTATCCCAAGTATAGAATCCTGAGTTATTTGCATCTTTCCAGATCCCAACCTTCCCACTCGTGCTAGATGGTGAATTAACCAACATTGTACTCGTTCTGTTGCTAAAGCGTTCTCTTACGAGTTGTTTTATTTCTACCATACATATATTTGTCTTTGGAAAAGAACACAGTCACTTTTTCTTATTTATTTACAAATGAAGACATCTGCAAAGGTATTATCTGATTTGGCATCTTTTTCTGGCTTCATCAAAGAAATTATGGCCGTAATATTTATATGGTGAAATGACAAGGACTAGGCGTCACTCTTTTGAGATTACCCCATTCATCCAACAGCAAGACTCTCCCAGAATGTATTTTCATTCTATACATTGCAGCAGGTGCACGGGTGTGAAACAAAAATAATCTGTACAGAGAGAAAATACATTCTGAAATAGTTATCTCGAAACAAGTGAAAACTCCTGCACAGTCTCTGCAACTGCTGAATAAACGCAGCTGCAGATCCTCCTGGAAGCTGTTAATTGCTCATTCTGTTTATGCTTTGATCAAAAAGTTCCATTACATATTCAGAGGTGTTGTCTTCCATACCAGTGATGCTGAATGTACAGCTCTGTAGGTTAAATCATTCCTACAGGTGTAGGGATAGTTACCTTTAAGGATAGTCTGGGTGTGTTAAGGCTGTGTTTTGCATCGGGAAGCAGGGTGAAGGCAGCCTGTTTTGCCAGCGGCAGCAGCATCGTTAACATACAGTCTGTTGGAAAATGTTTATCAGCTCAAAAATAAACTACAGCTTCTAGTTGTGGTGAAGTGGACCTGCGTGATCTGTATTCATTCAAAGAGGTTGTTTTGGTTATTGGTTAAGGCACTGTTCTGTGAAAGGCAACTGTTCGAGAGAGAACAGTTGTGCTGCCAAGGTTTCTGTCATTGCAGAAATGCTGAAGAATTTTTTCCCAAATTTATGAAGGTGAAACTGAGGCAGAATAAGTTTGGTATTGTGTTGAGTGGGTTGTTGTGGGTGGTCAGTGGGACCAAATGAAATGAGTTCCATAATTCGCGGAACTACTGGAGAGAGTCCAGCGGAGGCTACAAAGATACTGAGGGGCCTGGAGCATCTTTGTGCTCGGGGAAAGGCTGAGAGCCCTGGGGCTGTTTAGTCTGGAGAAGAGCAGCCTGAGAGGAGATCTTCTCAACAGCTAGAGGGTGGTGGTCAAGAAGATGGGGCCAGACTCTTCAGTGGTGTCCAGTGATAGGACAAGGGGCAATGGGCACAAACTGGAACACAAGAAGTTCCACCTGGACATAAGGACAAAATTCTTTCCTGTCGGTGTGTAGAGCCCTGGCCCAGGCTGGCCAGAGAGGCTGTGGAGTCTCCGTCTTCGGAGAGGTTCCAGACCTGCCTGGATGTGATCCTGGGCAAACTGCTCTGGGTGAACCTGCTTTAGCAGGGTGGGTTTGATGAGGTCATCTCCAGAGGTCCCTTCCCACCAGTCTGTGATTCTGTAAGAGCCAGAGAGAACCAGAAAGCCATACGAAGGCATTTTCTAGAGGTGTTAAAAAATAAGCATGCCCAAGCTAGCTTATAGAAAACACATTTCCAGCTCAGCCTGAAAACACCACCCAAGAACCTAGACATAGGCTTAGGATCTCATCCCAGCCGGTGCCTAAATAAGAAATGAAAAAGCATAAACCACTGATGACAGTGCTGAGCAGCTTGGTTCTGGTTTATCCTTCTGCTGCAAATGACTTCTCTAAATGCCCTTGCTGTGGGCAGAGCTGAGGGCCAGATGACTGCTGCTAACCCAAGTCTCTTCCCGTGGTACCGCGTGGTTCAGCACCGCTGCACACAACGGCTCCTGCAGGCGGCTGTCACGGGCTGTTGCCAACGCTCAGCCTTCCTGAAAGAGAGCAGCCCCATTTTGCTATTACTTTCTAGTCCAACTGACCCAAAGTCTTAAAAAAACAATGGGGGGTGGGATTTATTTAATTAATTTTATTTATTGATTTATTTAATTATTCCCCTCTCCCCCTCGCTTTTCCTTTCTTTGTGCTACTGAGAAGGAAGAGAACATTCTGAAAGCAAACTTTTTTATTATTATTATTTTGGAGAGGTGTCAAAATTACTTGTATGTATTTGCAATACTTTAAATGTGTTTGCAAAGAATTTGTCAGATTTTTGCCTAAATAGTTATTATTCTTCTATCTCTTTTAGCTTTTGTTTTTTTAACTGTAAACTGCACATCATTGCATGGGCCAAGATAAACAAAGAATGTGTTCTTATTTTACCAACTCGTCTTATGGTTTTAAACAAATGCAGATTTTGTTCATACTTAACTTGTAACCACCCAGTCTGCTGAGGCTTCAAATAATCAGCCAGAAACCCCACAAATTTCTTTACCTTGTCTTTCAGCAGAGTCTTACCTGTTCACGTGGCCAGTCTCACTGGAATTAGGCAGTTGCCAGAACGAAGGTCTTGTTGCTTTTTTTTCTCCTCATGTCCCTGTGTGGATGTGGAAGCAGTGGCAGGGAGAGGACTGAGGGCATTCGGCATGATCTGCCATGTCTCAGAAACACAGCTTTCCTTGGAAGGAATTATTTCTGCTACTTGTATCGCAAGGGAAGTGCATCCATTTGATAAATCATGCCAAATCCTCCATGCCTTGCATTGCTAATAGCAGTTAAACAGGCTAAAATTGGCAGATGCTGGGAAGGGGAGATGACAGCTGGTCAGGCTGTTGGTACCCAACACAGACACCATGCTTGTGTAACCTCAGCACACGAGCCCCTGGTTCTTCCACTGTGCAGTGAAGTTTCTGGTCGCTGCGTGTAGCTTCCCCCACGTTGTTTATCCTTCCCCCTCGCCCAGGGATGGGATTGTCTCGTAATCGGTGACAGATTCAGGGATGGTTTCCTGTCTCTTGATCTCGAGAGGGAGCCGCAACGGAAGGTGAGGAGAGAGCATCATTTCTGGCTTTAGACAGATGATGGTTAAGCTGGAGGGCTAAAATAAGATCCAGCCCAGGCGTACTGTTGACAGCACTCAGAAAAATTCCCAGGGATGGATTTCAGCTTAACCCTGGTGCAGCCTACCCACCATAACTGCAAATCTAGCTGTTAGCAGCTCGAGATGTGTGCAAAGCACTGAGCTCTCCTGACTCCATTTTTCCCCAGATGCTTATTTTGAGTAGCCTTTTCCTCTTATGCACATCTGGTTCCACATGTTCCCGTGTTAAAGTCAACATAAAGTTCCAAATTAGTCCCTGATGCAACTTCAGTGACAGCTTCAATTCAGTGACAATTGTTCTGAGCTACAGAGGGTGGTGACTTCATTGGAAACTACAGCAGGAGGGGAACATGGTGATGGAAAAAGGTCTAATGTGAATTCCTCTCAGTGTACGCTTAGTGGCACGTGTATTCAACGATACTAAGTTAATCCACATTAACTTCTAGTGGAACCTAAACTTTGGAAGTGAAGTTTCCTAAAATGAATGTGGTAACACTTTAGTTTGCAGGTTTTTGGGGTGTTTAGTGTGTGTGTTAATGTGCATAATGCTCAATAATGGACTGAGCAACGGAGCACCCATATCGTTGTCTACCGTGGGCTCTCAAGGTAGTATGAGACCTTAGAAACAATACAGAGAGGTGTATACATAAACATTGTGTGTGATACTGCTGTCGCTGGGAACTAAGCGGGAAGAACATGTGCTTGTTTTGTTTAGTCATGATTTTTATCCCTAGGAGGTTTTTTTGCCAGGTGTTGGTCTTCCCTGAGCTTACGGTTGTTGAAGTTCAAATATTGGCAATCGATGGCAGAGCCTTTAATTTCTCTTCAAGGTCAATCTGTGCTCTTTCTCTTGGGGAAATCCTTGCAAATAGTTTTAGGGCTATAATCTCCAGTGATGGAAGTCCATTGGTTTTAATGGAGTGGTGTCAGCAGGGATCTTGCCTGTTGGATTTGGTGGAGCAATGGAAACGGCCTGATGGCAGCAGCTTCTGTTGTTGTCCCTGCAGAGGGGAATGAAAACATGGATAATCCCCTTCAAAAAGGATTGAGACTCTCTCTGGATTTCCCACAAAGAGACTCCAAATGAGTTTCATGCCGCTTCTGTATTTGTCTGCAGGAAAAAAAAAAAAAGAGGTAGCTGAAGTCTAGATAGGTCAGTTTAACAAACAGTGATATTCAGGAGCTGAACACATGAATATAAAATCAGGTATCAGCAGGAACATGCTATGACATGCAGCCCACGGGCAGAACACTGTCTTGGCTTTCCCATGAGAAGGAGAAACACAGTGTTGGGTTTCTGTTTGAGGAAGCCAACTGTTGACACCAGCCTGTGCCCTGTGTGCTTTGGTGTTCAGCTGTAGGCTCTGGCTCCAGATACGTCTTCAGAAGAGACTGCTGTACAGTGCAGGGGTACTGGACACAGGCTGGTTACAGCAGCACTCTTCTTCAGGTGTCTACGCTGCATCTAGGCTGACTTCCAGTTCCTACTTTAGGTTATTTAACATTTCTTGGCTATATTTACGTTATGCTACAGCCTGTAGCACTGCTACATCTGCACCCTCCTGGCCCTTATCACCATGGGGTTTGCACACTGGGATTAAGCAGAGCCTTGGGATCCTGTGTCACAGAATCATTCTCTCACTCCCCGCTGTAGAAACTCGGTCAATCAACCCCCTGGGAAAGAGCACTCTAAACATTTGTCATTCTGCTTTAACACCGACAGGTTTTTACAGCCTTCTCAATACCTCTTGGTTAGGCTGGTGCCTATACCTTGAAATGCAGTAGACTTTATTGTATCTCTTTATTAAGTACTCCAACTTAACCCTAGATATTTTGTAATGAAAAAACCCCACTAATAACTAGGCTACAGTCCTGTTTAATATATCTGCATATTTATATGTAAGTTCCTATTTGGAGCTGTCTGTAGTCTAACTTCAACCCAAATACATGTTTTGCATATAGTTTACATGTAGGCATATGTACATACAATATACATGTATGATTTTATGGAGAGTACGTGGAGATACCCACACTTTGGATGTGTCTGCCTGTATAAAATATATTTTTAAATAAATTAGGATATATTTTTCTGTATGTTTATTCTACAACACTACTAGGTTCTGAGAAGGATACGCCCTGCCAGAATTATCTCACAAGATGTTTAAACAGATCACCTTTCCTAGATGGCTTAAATGTTCCACTATATTTGCAGAAAAGCTAAAGGAGGAGCACTGACCTCACTCCAGCGATCCAGAAAGTGTGAGTTGTTATCTCCATATTCCTTAAGTTAATATGGATCCAATTGCACACGCTTTTCATACACACGGGTGAGTGCTGTCATCTAAACTTCCTTCTCAAAACCTAGCTGTGGCTACGTGAAGCTTCTCCTTCTTCAGCTTTAGTTTTCCCCTGAATACCGAGCGGGTCTAAATGACTCTTCGTCTGCATTAACTGAAATAAATAATCTTTCTCCTCGGGCTCTACGTGGCTTTAGACAACAAACTCAATCTCCCTTCCTGTATGAGGGATTGTGCAAAAGGGGCAAACAGTGTTTGTGTCATTTTCCTGTGAAATAACCCCAGCTGATAAACAATCCCGTGTAGCCTCTCAAGCCAAGTAACCCTTACCCCTAATAATCTAGCAACAGAAAGTGTAGCAAAAAAAGCAACTGCAACCTGAGGGTGCAGCAGGTGGCTTTATGTGAGTGAAAGGAGCTGGATTCTGCTGCCATTTCCTAGAAATTATTTGTGCCAAATATATTTTCATGAATGTTTAATAATAATAATAAAAAAATCCCGGGGTGGGGGGGGGAGTTTTTGAGTCTTTAAAAAATTTGCTTTGCTTCTCTCCTTTTTATTTCCAACTGAAACATACTGGATTGGTCCAGTTGGAGACTGGGAGCTGTCTATGTTCTTGGCTGCATTTTCTGATAAGCTAAATCCCCTAATGGTAGATAACACTGGGAGAAAATTAAACATTACTTCGGCAAGAAGTCTAAACTCTTGCCACTGACTATATTACGAAACACTGAATGATAATAAGTGCCAGTGTTAAAGCATCAATTAAGCTTGCTGTAATGAGTGTTTGTTGCAAAGCAGGACCACAGTCTTGTCACAGAAAAGTACATGAGGATGTTTTTAATTAATAGAATAACATAGTTACGCCTTAAGTGAAAAAACCATATTTGCATATGTTTAGTTTTGCAGGAAGAGCTAAGTGCAAAATAAGCTTGAATGAGTGTGTTGAAGAGAAAAAGAGGCTTTTGTATGAGCTGTCAAAATTCTTCTAAAAAATTCTTATTTGTTGAGTTAGTGAATGACTGTCAGAGAGCAGAGTCTGGTAAGCACTTAGCTGAAACCTTCCCATAAGGAGGAGAAAACAGATGCCAGTTTGACTAGAAGCGTGAAAAGCGTGTACAGAAGGTCAAAGACTGGCAGGACAGAGAAGATGATGAGATACGTGGTCTACCAAAAAAGACCACCTGTCTGAAGTGGCAGAACAGATTGTAAAGCATGGGGGGGATTGGGGAAGACATGCCAATACTTACTACTTTAAGCAAAGAGTATGGTGTAAGGAGCCAGAGTGGCCGGGGAGAGAAGGTGGAGTATTTGACAGCTGTTTTCTTCAGCTTAACAGACGGTGAAAGGAGAGCTTCCCACGGAGGGGACTGCTGCACTCAGAGGGCTCTTTCACAGCTCAGCAGTCGCCCATGCTGCAAAGGTGGATCAGCAACTGGTGAACGTGACCACTGTAGGACGCCGGTCCTGCCATCAAAATGGCATCTTACAAAATACTCTATTTTGGGACCTCTGTCTTCAGGCTTCAGTTCAAACCATTAAAGCAGGTGGCTCTAGGTGATTGGAAGGCCCCCATCTCTTTCAGTGGCTACAGTGACTATCTCTAGCTGGTCTACGCTTATGTTACATCTATAAGTACAGCCCCAAGGTAGGAGATTTACCTTTTGGTCCAAGTGGAGTCCGAGAGAAGTAAAGAGTACCTGCTTGGCAGCTGAGCAGCCTCACTGAGCTCGCGTGGAGACCTGTCTCCAAGATGAGCTGTGCTAGGCAAGCTCCAGCCAGGTCTCCACTGCCAAGGAAGTGTTGATCATCTGCTGCACAAACCCCACTGGGAGCACTGCTGGGGGGGACAGGGAGAGAGGATTTGGGGCATATTGCTTCTCCTTTTCTGATCTTTTAAATGTATCGGTGAGTCTGGTAAGTTTGTACTGTGAAGATTTTGAATGGTGGATGACTGCTAGCTCTTGAAAGGCTCTTTTCACTGAAATTCCTTGTTCTTTACTCTGACTCCAGTTTAACTGCTTTTCCTGAATAACTAGCTAATAGCCAGGATGAACTCTGTCTGGTTTAAATGCTTGTGGCTTTGGTGTATAAAGTAATACGATGCTGTCCTCTGGGACAACGTGGGAAAATGTAAAAACCAATTCCATGCACATGTTTGCAGTGTTAGGAAGGCAGTTTGATCAGGTCAGGCAGGCTTGGATTCTTTTTATAGTAGGACAAGTAAAACAAGACTTTATTTCTCAAACTCTTTGGAATAAGACTTTTTCACGTGAGTAAATATTTATAGAAGTTGTATTTAATGGCTTCTTTACTGTAGAAGGATGGCTTATTTTAATGAGCCTTCTACAAACTGAGGCAGCTTAGTAGACCCAGCTCTCTCCTCATTTAACCATTTATACTGGGGTAAACAAACAAAAAAAATTATCCCAAATCAGCTTCAGTCCTGGCATTCTCAATCACCTAATTAAAGGTTTATATGGATACTTAAGTAGACATTTAATTACACACCTTGCATTTGCTGCATAAGGTAAAACTGCATGACTCCTGTATGTGACAGAAAATACTCTTCTGGAAGTTCACCAGACAAGGCCAACTTCTAGCTTACTGTTCTTACAGATGCTCAAGTGCTTCTTTCACCAGGTTTTTAGCATAGTGGAAAATGTGACTTCAGGCACCTGAAGTGATTGAAGGTCAGTGGTGATGCCAGAGGGGCACGTGGCAGCCTTTGTCCCTGCAAAGGCATAAGCAGCAGGTCTGGTCCTAGAGCCATTATTGGGGCTTTGAGAGTCTCCTCCATATGAGGACCTCAGTCACAGCCTCAAATTCTTCCTGCGAGTCAGGAAGCAGTTTGCTAAGCAGTATGATCTCGATCCTGCAAAGCGTCTGAAGCTACAAGAGAAGAACAAGCACATAGACCCTGTCCTAGGCCAAGTACGAAGAAAAGTGACATGTGGAAGGCATAACAGCCAAGCTTGAGCTGTGCTCTTGCAGAGTGAAGCCAGTCACAAGACCCTGGTACAATCACTTCCCTAGTCTTAAATAGTGAAATGAGACATTTGTCTGGAGACAAGAATGTAAAAGCAATCCTCAGTGCCCTGGGCATGGGATCATTCTGGTTCTGAAAAGCTTTAAAAGGTTCCTCTTCATTCAGTCCCAGTTACTTCTGCTTATCTGAACACAAACTTCTGCAGCCTCTTCCCAGGCTTCTTGTTTCTGAAACAAAGCCGTTTCCATTTAGAGTCCTCCAAGCCCCATCCACCATAAGCTTTTCTTTGACCTGCCGGGTGTGGACAGCTGCCCCAGAACACACTGTCCTGCCCACCCTCCCTTTACTAGACATGGTCAACAATTAAGCTAATTAAGCTATGTGCAGGATTAAGTCTATAGGGCCAGATTCACAAAGGGACTTAGGTGTCTGAAATGGGAATTAAGCTGATTATCAGCATATCACTCTCATTACGCAGTCTTTGAAACTTTCCTCGCCTTGTGCTTGTGCACATTTCCTCTCGGAGTTCCTGTGTGCACAAGGAGGGAACAGAATTCCCTTTATGCTGTTCCCTCAGTGAGAACTGCCCCAGGGCGAGTCCAGCCCCCACCTCACCCATCCAGAGCTCAGAATCTATGAAAAGAGATCTTCCCCGTAGCCCTGTGATAGGCTTTGCTTGCTCAGTCTATGAGGAAAGCCTGTTTGAACCGTCTTGTTTCACACCTTTATGTACAGAGTTGTCAGGGAACAAAAGACATTTTTGTTAGCAAGGGCTCACGGAGCTTTTCTTTCATGTGTGACAGATGCTTTCAGAATCCATTTGAGAGAATCTGCATAATTGATACACAACACCAATGACCCAGCCTGAATGACTTAAAGTCTTTATTTTCATCTCTGGTGGTTCAGAAGCAAGCCAGTGGAATTTGTAAAGCTCCATTAAGATGTTCAGCTCTTCAGGCTCTCTAGCGATGGGGACCATGTGAATACCTGAGGACAAATAGCCTGGGTTTCATTAGCGAGATAAAATCCGCAGGGTGAAGCATGGGAAATCAAATGTGATAAGGAAGTGATTGTGAGCTGGTTATGCATAGTGTCAGCCACAGCAGGCTGAGGAATGATAATAAGAGGAGGGAAAATGATGAGCTCTAAACTGCAACAATTGCCCTACAAGCCTTGACTGCTGCAAGACATTTCCTTCTCTCTGTCACTCCTAGCAAGGGTTAGCAAGCTTTTTAATAAAAGCCCACCATGGAAAAGTTTCTGACGCTGTACGCCATCCAAAGCGGTGTTTCTGTCAGTCGTGTGTTGTACTACCACTCCCTCTTCAGATTTTCATCTTCAGACAGATAAAAAGGCTCATCCCAAAATGAGGAGATGTCCAGGTTTGAGCTAGAACAGAACTAATTCTGTTCAGTGATTTTACTTTTTAGCTCGGTCTCTCCTAACTAACTGCACTGTCTGAAGTTAACAGCAGATTTTCTCAGACAGTGTCTGCTGCTGGTAAACACTACCAAGATACTTCTACCAAACACTGGTGTGCAGAAAGGTTCTGGCTTATACTGGCTCCTGTGCAGGCCAAGGTCACTACTAAGTCTTGTGTGCCACCTTTGGAGTGCAGAAAGTCAAAGGCTGCACCTGTGAGGAACAGCAGCTGGGACAGGTGACCCCAAACTGATCCAACAAGGGATTCCATCCCATGTGCATCATATTCAGTACAAAGCTGAGGAATCCTGAGGGTCAAGCCTCTTCTTTGATGGCCATCATCTGAAGAGGACTTTGTTCTGCCTTCAATCACAATTTGTGCATTCCTGAATCCAGTTCCGGAATCCAGCTCCTGAATGATGGTTCCCAAATGCCACTAAGTCCAGTCTGGGACTTCCCCAATTCTTGCTCTGCAGCATCAGTGGTGGTGGTGATGTAATTGCTACCAGGGAGATTGGGTTTGATATTTTTCTTTTTTTATATATGTGTATTTATATACACTTCATTTTAGTTTTCCACTCTGTAAGTCTCTCTCTCTTATTCTCTATCCCCCTTTGGGAAGGGAGAGGGGTTAATAGAGAGCATCTGTTATAGGTTTGGTGGCCGGCCCCAGCCCCTAACCCTTGAGAAGAGAACTCGGGTGGATTAGTTGCTTGTCATTGAACAGAAAGTATTCAAAGCCAAGGCTGGGAGCTTGGGGATTGACTGAGGCTTTTGGAGGGCTGTAAGTTCCCCAAGGAAGACAAACTACAGGTTTAATTTTGGAGATGTTTCACAGATCATTCCTATTAGCGGTCGTCTCATTCTCTGATTTTTCTCGTTTGCTAAACCCCATGGGTTACTCCATTGGTTTCCAGGGTATGTGGGGTGGCAGCCCAAATATGGGCTGGTGGAGTTCTACTGGGGGTCTGCAGCAGCGCCTGGCCTTCCAGAGGCTCCCCACAGTAAAGACCTCAGCAATATTCAGGAGGGACTGAGTGTTCTGAAAATAGAGAACATCCAGAGTCATAGAATACTAATTTCCAGTAAAGTGGTAAGAGTCATATTACCAGATTTATCCCATGCTCAGCTCCCTGAGTCACCCGAAGTCACTGGATGAGTCGCTTATCCTCTCTGCGTCACCGTGCTCCTTTTAAACTGGGGATGCAGCGTAGCATTTCTTCACCTGCCAGGAACAGCAGCTTTGCAGGGAGGACTTTACGTTCTAAAATAGTGATCAATATAAGCACTTAGTTTCTCCCACCCTCCTGTGCAGTTCCTGGTGTCTCTGTATGAATGGCTCGTGCTGGGCACCCTTGCGAGGTGGGCTGCAAGACCACCTGGGTTGGATCCAGTACAGCAAGTCCCATGTTCTTGAACCCTTTGCAGCAGTGCAGTGATCGTACCCGTTCTCTGTTGTGTATTAGCATGGTGAGCAGTGTCAGTCTGGAAGACAATAATTTGCTCCCTTTCCCACTCTAGTTTCAATAAGGTTTCTAAATGTAGTCCCAGACATTATTCTGTTCCAGCATTCTGTGTAATTACAGAGCAAAGAAACACGTCTTGCAGAGAGACTGCACTTTGTGTGTGTGTGTGTAGGGGGAAAGCTTGGTGAAGTATGGAAATCACATTAAAAATGATATTGGTAACCATGAATAAACTGTCAGCACCATTCAGCTTAGCACTATAATCACTATAAAGCATTTTAAGACACATTTATGTTTAGAGGCCGATAAGAGTGAGAAGCTTATAATTTAGCTCTAATAGACACCCCAGTAAATGCCTCTTTAGTAAGCACCCTGGCTTTCCAGGGCTCTGCGTTACTTGCGTACTCCGTTGCCTAAGAAAGCAGCAGCGTACACCATGTACAGCTGCTTCAACGAGCCTGGTGAGTTTTGTACCAGTGCAGCCAACAAGAAATGGTTACAAATTAGATATCAGAAACAAACCCAGACAGGAATGAGAAGCCTGAGCTCTGAGCTTCAGATCCTCACTTTATTCTTCCATTGGTGAAAAGACTCAAGCCTCTTTTCTCCACAAATAGGCAAGGTGAGTTAAATTCCTCTGAACAAACTTGTGCAGCTGTGGGACGGGCTCCTCCTTTTGGCCCCATATCCAGTGGGATGATGCGCTCCGGGAATTTGCTAGTGCCCCACCGAGTAGTGACTGTGTTTGCCCCAAGGAAGGGAGCAGTGCTATGCTAGCTACAGGGTACTAGAAAATCAGCTTTATCGCTTGCTAAGGGAACACAGATTTGCAATGATGGGACTTAAGTTACAAAGCAAAAAAAAAAACCAAAACAAACCAAACCAACAAAGCATCTTACCAAGGTTAATAGTGAGTAAAAGACATCCTCTTTAATTTCTACAGCTTTTCAGTTGCTTATGAGGAGGCTAGCTAGCTATTTCAACCTAGGCCAGGGTTAATATATCTTGGAGAATTCTTGAATGAACGTCTTTCCTACTCTTGTTTGAAGTTGGGTCTGTGCTACCCAGACCACAAGGTTATTTCCTTTTTTTTTTTTCCCTGTAAACCAAATGGAAAGATCCTGCTTTGTTTCCTTGCCCATTCACAGTTCTCCTGTTTGGAAAGTTGGGACATCATAGGGCTATGAAGGTGTTTGGGTCCTTTTGCCACCTGCCCTAGCATTTTGATTATACCTATTTCTGTTCTCTTACTAGATTGTATATTGGCTTCATCTTTGTGCGTTTTCTTGTTCGTTACTGGAGCCCTAAGACCCAGTAGCAAGGTTTTATACATCTTGTATTGCAACCGTTAACAATTCTACCTGCATTTTAACAGGACAAGGAAACATTACTACCAGCAATCCATACAGTTCACAACCACTACTAAAATGTAAAGGAACTAAAAAACTGGAGTCGATGCTTCTTATAATTGACAAAACCACATTTAGAGTCACCATTGTGTGTAGTATATGGGAAAATGTCTTTTCTTTGGGTAAGAAACACTGAACCTGTGTAATTCGTTGTTCAGATCTGCTGCAGTATTAGTCTAGGTCCTTGTATTAACAAAAAAAAATTCACCGTGATCAAGGAGAATTAGTGGATGATACAGTACTTAATGCAGAGGTAATAATATGACTTCCCTCATTAGTGCAGGACTGCTATAGCTTCTTAATTGATTTTAATTGGCATTTAATTAGAAAATGTGAATCCCCCGTGGGTAACTCATATTTTACACTATTGCAAGGTAGACTATTATTGCTTTTCTACAAGTGGCATCCCAATTTCAGGTTAGGAAAAAAAAAAAAAGAAATCTTGTCTTTGACTCGTGACCTTTGAGGATCTTGTGTATAGAGACTGTACGTCAGAGACTCGGGCTGTTGATCAGCTCTGAGCCTTTAAAGGTCACCATCACTTGTATCAGGAAGGAATTCTGTTTTCTATCTCAGCTTTTACTCTGGAGTGGAGTTTCACAGTGCCAAAGTACTCCACACAGCATGTATTCCAAGTATTTATTGGGGAAATAATCCAAGGACTCTGTGTTCAGAACTTGTGGGAAGATGCAGACAAAAGTTTTATCATTTATGAATGACTGAGAATACCTGTGAGTCCGTATATTGAAAGGATGGTGAAAGGTACTCAATGAAATACCATCTTGTTTCAGATCCAGAAAGAATGACTTGAAATAGAGAGGGAGAATATCCTGCTTTTTAAATGAATAACACAAAGAAATCCCTGTGCTAGCATGATATGAAAGTTTTATTGCATTCTGGATTTTCAATTGTGCTGCATTAAACCATATTAATATTTGGTTTTTCTAGGGCAGTCAAAAGTCATGGGTAATGATGAATTTTTCATTTACACTAGTGCCAAATGATCAGCCTTAGTGCACCAAGGTCAGTCAATCATTCCACTCTGGTGGAACATTGCTGCCTTTAAGGCAAATGAAACTTTTCTCTCTCTATCTCAAGTGCAGATAACTTATGGGACAAACTCACTAATAGCTTATCCTGTGTGCCATGGCTGTTGCCCTATGATCCATCAACATATCTAAAATGAAAAGTGATTTCCCTGGAGACAAGGGGTAGAGCTGCTCATAGCTTTTTTTTGTGTGTGTGTGTACCCGTATGTAGATTTTCTAATAAGCAGAGGGATTGAGCAAAGTCTCTCTATGGAGCCTTGCCTTGTGCTTGCTAAGTCCAAAAAACCCTAGAGCCTGATCCAAAGCTGGGTATAGTTCGTGGAGATCTTGGTTCCAGTAGGCTTTGGAACAGCAATTTTATTGAGGCAAATAAAGTCAACCGGACTGTGAAGTCAAATGAGAAGTTGGTAGGCAGCTCTTCTCCCCTCTATCCCAAGCTCACATATCTGGCAGCATTTAACTGTAGGTGGTTTTTAGCATTTCATTGTGGTTTTCATCTGAAAGCATCCAGAGGAGTCATCATTCCCACCACGTGAACTACATGAGCTCGCACTGAAGCAAAATAGCCTTTAAACAAAGTGACCTCTGAAAACGTTAGTCCCAATAGTCCATTTTGTCATGGAAACCCACAGGATTATTGCCAAAATTGTGGGTTTGCTACAGGCTTGGTTTACGGTGAAGATTTCTTACAGTCCTTTGCCTCAGTCCAGCAAAGGTGTAGTTGGCCACTAGCTCTTTCCATACGACGTCACTTCCAAACAAAAGCATCTGACCCTTTGGTGTCTTGCTTTGTTTGGGACTGAAGTGTAACTACAGGGATTTTTCAGCGACGTTCACTTGTTCTCTCTCTTTTTTTAATGTTGCTGTTTGGAGATTAGTCATATATTGAAACTTGAGTAATTACATCTGTTTGCAAGGTGCATTTAGCCTTACAACACCATATTCCTTTCTTTGCTGTATGTCATTTTATATTGCCCATGTTCTGAAGCTTTTGAATTTAGCTCAGACTTTAAGGCTGAAAGCTGTTGATTTTTGAAAGGTAAAAATGACCAAACAAAAACTCCTCAGAACCTCACTAAACATATTTGTTTGCAAACCAGCAGCAGTGATAAGGTTGCTGAAGAGACCTGCTTCTTTCTGCTTCATATCCTTGTTTTGTGCTGCATGACAGTCCTGCTTTCCCCCTTCTAATTTCCTTTTTAATAGCACATCTTGGTTTCTTCTTTTCCACCCACTATTGCACTCTTCATCTGCCTTCTGTCTTTGCCTGTCTCCTGTACCTCCTTCAAGTTTCTTCTGTGGACTTTCACATGACACTCTTTTGTGTCCATCTCTGTGATTCTTCAATGAGCCATGTTACCAAAATCCTCAGTTAAATGTAATCTGCAGTTATTGGTGTCTGGGTAGGCAGCCTTCATTTTGCATCTCTATTAATGGTTGTGGACATCATTATGCATTTGAAAGCACTTTAGCACTGCTCTAATTATATTCTTACCGGGGCCAATGGTAAAACTGCTGTTGACCTCACTGGAAAGAAGTTTGACAGTGTCAAGTGGTTTTGAAAAATCCCACTTAAGTGTTCTACATTTGTCCTGCTATTCTGAAACCTCAATGACTAAGGATGTTAAGAGCACTACTTAACGGGCCTTTTCGAGCCCCTCCAGCAGTGATGGCTGGTGCCTGTGCCAAAGCCAAGTTTAGAGGGAGCTCTGTGCAGGAGTTGCACTAAATGACCTACCCCTGGTCACACTCACATTCTACTTAACACGAGACATTTAACATTTATGTCTAACAGTGCTTATAGCTGCAGTTTTGAGATATGCATATCTAAGGCAAAGTTAGAACCTCGCATCACGTTGATCCGCACTGAAGAGGCAAAAGATGAATAAAAATGCAGCCAGTGAATCTGCTCTGGTGACAGACTTGTAAAGTGGTTCTTCAAAACCAAGAATCCCTTCCTAGCCCAAAGTGGAAAAATGCATTATGTTTGTATGCAATAAAATGTGGTTGTCTTTGAAATACCTCTTTCTAGGTGTTGTTAGTGGCAGCCATTACAGCTCACTGTCTTAACTGCTACCTGCCAATTTTCTCTTGATGTTTCTATTAACTGGAGCTTTGGGATTCACAGTTTATTCTAATTCATTCTTAATGATAGAAAGCCAAAGTCTCTTGTGTCAGTACTTGTGAGTTACACTAAAGCACTGGACTCCGACTTGTTACGGAGAGGGGATTTTTTTTCTTTTTCCTTTTATTTTTTATACTTACAGATGATTTTTGCAGTGGTACCTACTAAGCATTAGGATCAAGACTGAGTTCAGAACAGAATGTGTCAGTAAAAATAAAGTTCTACAATCTGCATTGTTTTAAAGGACTTTGACCCCCTCCATCTACGGGTATTTTCTTGGTCTCAGGGATATTCCTTTAGTCTTTTTAGGTAAGGCAGGACTAAATAAAGGTTGCTGTCACTTTTACTGAGGGAAACCTGTGCTATTTGTGATTCTGTTAGTGTTATCTCCGAGATGTTAGAGGAATGCTTGCTTTTGTAGTGCATGTTTTTACGCAGAGTTAGTTGTCAGTTCTCGTTTCGCTCTCTCCAAGTGTGTATACCCACTCTGGCTTGGCTTCAGAGACACTGCCGGGAAGACTCGGAGCAAGTTCAGTACAATCAGGGCAGGCAGAAGTTCACGTGGGTTCAGGAAGAGCATTATTTGTGAAATAGCATTTTGCATTGGGTGTCTCAGTAACTAGCACTGATGCCTGTGCTGTGTGTGCGAGGGGGTAGAGGTGAGTGTGTATTCATGATATTTAGTTAATTCATTTCAACAAACTTGGCTGCGTTTCCCCCCCAAGGGCAGCAAGTCAAAGGAAGATGTATATAGTGAGAGGCATCCTCATTAAATTCAAATTGAAACCTATAAAAAGAGCTAAAACTTTGAGTAAGGCAGGAGAAGCAATCCTTTATTGTCCCAACGAGGCTGAAGGATGAAAGAAATGAAGTTGCAATGTGCATGAGTTTCTAAGATCTAGCTCCTTGCCATAATTCTTAGAGCTGTTCAAGTGTGTCAAAGGAGAAAATGTAGTCTCAGGTTGTATCATGACATGACCAGGTGCGATATGCATCAGTGTCCAAGGGCATTGTGCTGTTTCTGCTGGGATTGAATTGAATACTTCAGGGGTCTTTTTTCATAGCTCAGATGTACAGATAAATGCAGTAACAGAAGACTGTCAGAAAATTTACAGTGGAATTATCAGTGAATACCAAGACTACAAAACTTCTCTTCTGATCACGTTACCCTTGAGCATCCAGGAAAGTTCTAAAAGAAAACAAATGTCTACTATGCCAAAATGACTGCTCGAATTCCTACTTTCATCTAGTGATAGATATTTGAAGATGATTATATATTCCTAAGCTGTAGAAAAACACCACTTCAGTTAACCCCAAAAGAAGAGAAAGAACCATGGGTGAAAACACAGTGGACTCAAACAGAGAAATTAATTTGATGTCCTGGAAAATAAACAGAGATCAGGGAATCCTCTCACTGATGGCTGCCTCAGAAAGCACAGATGCATAAAATACTCAAATATTCCCTTACACTCCTCCCCCCCCCCCCCCCCTCTTTTTTTTTTT
>JANHGN010018204.1:100042-118594 GCA_024605025.1 Megaceryle maxima
ACCAAAAACCCAAATTCTCTCTTACCCCCCCCCCCCCCCCCCCCCCTTTTTTTTTTTTTACCTGAATTTAAAAAGGAGAAAATCTGGAGTAAAGAAGTTATTAAAAAAATATGTTTTGGACCATTGGAAGATGCATTTCTTCTGGACAAGACCACATGAACCTTCCTAATGACTATTAATGTATGCACAGCAGCTTTGGAGGATTTCTTTTTTTCATGTTCTAAGATGCAGGGCCTTGAACAGACCTGACTTCCAGAAGGTGGGTAGCTGATAATTTTGGGGAACTCATGCTAAACTTTGGTTGAGACAATTTGAAGTGGGTTTGTCAGAGTCAACAGAATTGGGTCAGTGTGAGCTGGGTGAGGAGTCGACCAACACACAAATACAGGGGACAAATTAGGGAAAGGTGCAAGTGTGAGTAAAGAAGGTGTTGTGAAAATGAGCAGTTATGTAATTTAAAGAAACAATTTTTCTGAGGGGAGGGAGAAGAGAAAGCAAAGTGTCCTTTGCAACAAAAAAAGAATACTCCAAATCAATGCTGAAAAAACAAATGGCAAGGTCATTGGATTGACAATGAATAATAGACCAGCTAAGAAAAGCAATTGTGTGCTTCCATTCTTAAGAAAGCCATTTCTTCTGGCAACCAACCATCCCAACCAGGGACTGGAGTCTTATTAGAGGAGGAAATGAGTTGGTTCTGCTGACTTCACGCGCGTTGTGAATTGGCTGCAGAACTTCTACGACAAAGTTCTTTTCAAACAAGTAGCAGATTGCAGCTGAGATTTGTTAATATGCCTCCCAGCACTTGCCTCTGTTAACTGCTGCCAGAATGCACCCAACACATGGAGTTTAGGTATAGATTTAAAGGTGTTACATTTGACTCTCAAATTAGATCGATTATGTTAGTGTTAGACAAATATTATCTGAAAGGACACAAGTACAGTAGTTATCAAAATAAAGCACCAGGCAGAAAGATTGATTGCCTGGGCTTAGCTGGGTGATGTACTGAACTTTATCTGGATCCCCCGTGCTGGTTTCTCACTCGTATGAAGTGATTGCACTGCGTGATGGCAGCAAACGTCCCAAAGATTACTAAAAGGCTCTGTATTATTAAACTACTGTCATTCTTCCCTCTTTTTCCACAAAGCAAATCTATTTTGTGGTATAACAGGAAACGGCGCTTGAAACTTCTGTTTTCCTTTGCTGGGAAGTTACAGGATCCGCCGTAATTCTTGGTTTATCAGAATGTGAAAGCAATCCACCCAGTAACACGGAGTGCCTGCTGAGAGAACTAACAATAGACCATTCACTGAGAAAGCACCAGTAATTAATACTGGAGTTACACGTGGTTATAGACTAGTTAGAAGCCTGGTGTAAATGAGTATAGCTCTAATGGCAGCCTAATTTACACCCACGTTACGTGGCGTTTGAAGCCATTTACAGGATAAGAATTAGTTTTTATAATTTCTCCCATCAGAGGAGAGATTCTCTTCTGGTTTGCAATGTGTAAGTGCTGGTTTCAGCATTTGCTGAGAGAAGAACAGACAGGTCAGCTTTTCTGGTTCGGAGCTCTTGTTCTGTTAGACATAATTTCAGTTTTCATGATAAAATGTTATATATATTCTATTAAATGTGTTCCTGTACTCTTGTATTCAGGGGTGTAGTTAAGGATATACCGGGGATTTCCACCGTAAAAATCAACCACCTATTCTGAAGACTTTAATATGGCTGTAAAAGCTGATTATACATTGGAGTGTGAATGTAAAGATCTTGGCGAAAGAGCTCTTTAGCACGCATAAAAGATAACTCTATATAATGGCTTATAAACATCTTCCCTCCAAAACTGGCAATATTGAAGGGAAATGATGAAGAGCTGCTCAAAAATCCATTTAACTGATAAGCTGAATGCTCCTAATAACTGAACTTCAGGCATCGCAGTGAAATAAGTGAGGAAAACACAGTCTGAAGCGAGAGGCTCAGCCGTAAGAAACCCTGCCCTTTCAGGACAGTGTCTACACAAAGTAGGGTTTTTTTGAGCCCGTCTGACCTTGCTCATGTCAGCCCCTCAGGTACCTACAGTGGGCCCTGTCCCTCCCTGCCAGGTACTGCAGGAGGAGGAGCCGTGTAGCAGACACTCCTGGGCAGCAGATCCCGTCAGTCACCGAGAGATTGTCCATCAAAATGGCACAACTCAATTTAATTTGCAGACAGGAGCTGCACCCTCTGCCTGTTGGACAAGTGCTGTGGTGCTGGGGGTCTGCCCTTGCCTGTGGAGAGATCAGACCTAAGCTTGCTCTGCTGGGTCAGAAGCCAGAGGCACCTGTGCTGGTGGCTGGGTGTGAACAAGGTCAAACCTGGGCATGGGTGTTGGTCAAGAAGTCATTAGAGGTAGTAAGATCTGCTGGAGAATGAGCTGAGTCATTCCTATGCAGCCCAAGGGCAATGCAGTTAAACCAAGGCTGAGGAGCCACCAGAGAACTTCACCATGAGTTTCTTTCCTGGTTTGAGCTTTTACAAACCCAGGGATCTCTGTGTTGCACTCCCCATCATGTAGGGAAGATGTCTTAAGACCTACAGCAGAACTGCAGCTTCTACACCGGAGTTGCTCTCATCTCTTTGCAGCCATCTCAGATCTCCTTCTGGTACATCCACTGCCCATTAAACATGTGAGCTCATGAGACTTGGAAGATAGGAGCAAAAGTTGTGTATGGAACGATGGCTGTAGGAAACACAACTAAAACTGGTACTGGGGAGTGGCAGCATCCTGCCGTGACAGACGCAGAAGAGATGTAGTTTACACCATACAACAACTGACTCTTTTTTTTTGAATACAAAGAAGCATCACATAGGATAGTCCTCGCTGGACCTTTCTATGAGGGAAAGTCTTTGATCCTGGAAATGGGATTTTGGATGTAGAACAGACCTAACTTTTTGCTAGACCAAATAGAAGATAGGAACTACAAGCAGATGGACAGAGTGGAAACCAAAAGTGCAAAATCAAATTAATTGGAAACCACAAAGTGTAAAATTAAATTAATTGCACCCTTAGAATGAGCACAGGGAGTTTGTAGGGGTGTGTGACCCCATGAACCATGGGTTACAGCTTCCCCAGACAGCTGGGAAGGACTTTGCTTCTAACCACACCAGTGGGAAACTGTACTGAGTTTCTCTGGACTGGAGGTTGCTTTTTGCCTATCACAGAGCAACCTCATTGCTCTTCAGTGTATCCTTTAGAGATTTTTGGCAGTAGTTTATTCAGTAACTAAAATTTTCTGCTTACTAATTCAGCTTCAGAACATGAATAGAAAACCAAACAGAGGGTACAGATGGGAACAGCAGCTGAGCGGGGCAGGGTGAACCTCAAGTGAATGACAGTTCCTAAGCAAAATGCTCTACATTTCTTAAACTCAGGGATTTCTGCTTTTCTGGCACAGCCTGCCTAGAAACACCACTGCCTGGGATGAGCTCTCTACCGAGCAGTCGGTGGTGGTGCAGAGGAGCATGTTCAGGGCAGCCCACTCGCCTGTGGCCCTTTCCCCAGCCAGCTGAGTGATGCGATCTGAGGTCAGTGAGGTTGCGTATGAGCCCAGGGAGTCCCTGTAACCTGCAAAATCAGAGCCCGAGTTCAATATGCCATGAGCAGGCTTTTTTTTTTTAATCAAAATGAGGGGCTCTGCTTGGCCACAGGACTGTGCTCACCTGAGTTTGAAACTGCCTGCTACTCTCAAGTCCTACAGCAGCTTCTTCTTGCTGCTGCCTCTTTAAGGGCTGGCCCACAGGGCTTAATTTGCATCTATGGTTGAAATAATAATGCATGTAAATTAGACATGCTCTTTTAACTTCATTGCATATCCGACTACCTCATTAAAGAGATTTAGGGGCGCCTCTGGTCAGTGAAGGTGACTTAAAACTAGCTTGTTTCCCATCATGTGAGTACATTTTGTCTGCTTCAGCTGGGTCCTGACCAGCAGAAATATCTTAAACCCCTCCAGATTTGTTCTCAGCCCATGTCTGATGGCTCCCTTAAGGCCATTATATTTCTATATATGTACATATCTATATCTATATATAAACTCATTTTTAATGTAGGTTCACTTAGATAAAATGAAACATTTCCAATCTTTAGAAGAGAAGGGAAAGGAGAAGTTTCTTTCTTGTGAGAAGAACTGAGTCTTCCTTGAAGACTGAGCACTGTGATAATTTTCTGCTGCAGTTATCTTCAACACCAGATTTTGGCAGAACATGATTGAATTAGTGCCTGAGGGTACAAATTCCATTTCAGGAGTGTGTTGGAAGAAGGAGTCTGCCAGCTCAGAGGCAGAGATGGTACCTGCAGTGTAAAAACTTGGGAACAGAAGGGGTAGGGTCGGGAGAAGGGGGACATCACGGTGTTCATGATGAGACTGAGCAGCAAACAGAAAACCTTGGCCAAAGTCCCCTTTGAAGGCTGTGGCAGAGCCAGGCTGGGGCTGAGGCAGCCTCAGAGTAGACGAGGGAGGCTGCAGGCAGTGTGCTTATCTCGCCTGCTGGGAAAGATGGGTTTTTTCTGGTCCTAGCCCAATATTTTGACAAAGTCCTTTCCTGTCCTTGTACATTTTTTTAAATATTACTGTATTTTCTTCAAGCTGTCGGGTTTGAACAATGGCAGTAAGTACCAGGGAGCATTTTCTTCCACACAGTTGAAGACAGTGCCAGAGAAGCTGGGGTTCAGCTACTTGCACTGTGCCTTTCTGATTGTTTTTCATCACCGTGTCACTGATTATGTGAAGCTGATAGAGTTTTATTTAATTGAGAGCATTCACTTAATTCATTCTCAGGTTCTCTGGTGGATATCTCTGATGGTGTAAGAACAGGTTACAAAGAGCATCACCGAGGGTGTGTGACCCAACTCCTCCCACCCAGAGCAGCAAAGTTAAACCTTATGAAACACTTGGAGCAGACTCTAGGCAAGGTAAACATCTGCTTGGTCGGAATTGCCTGTTAATCCCAGCAGCGATGGCACCCTGAGGTGCTCCACAACAAACCTTAGCTACAAGCCATTCAAAAGGGCAGTGGGGGCAGAACCACTGATAATTTTAACTAACTGAAGGACTTTTGGCAAAAGAATAATTTTTCAAAGTAAACTAAGTCTGAAACTTGCTGTGTCGATATAGAAACAGTAAGAAAATAAGACACTGGTTTACACTGGTTTCTCCTTAAACTGGTGTAAGCATCTTGCTTTAAGGACATGCATTGTGGGGAGCTGACAATTCAGGTCTCGGCCGTGCAGTCCAGTTCTTCAGGCCCTGACTGTTGACTCAAGTAAGCCCGTTGGTTTGGACTGCAGGAGCTGGATGTATGCTGAGCAAAATGTGGAGGAGAATGAACAAGAATGAACCTTTTTCTCTAGGGTCAGAGCGCAATCAGAATGCCCTTCCACAGAAAGGAACAGAATGAGATTAATTTTACATGCTACAGCTATGATTGTCCAAGTGTTACGAAGAAAGCAGGATAAATTCAGCCAGACAAGATTTCATTAATTGAGGGAATTTCCAGGCTAATTTACAGGTGTTCAGAGACCTGACCTATTTCAATTTGAATAATAGCTGATGACAGAGTTCAATATGCACCAACCTTTTATTTAAACAGAGGGGAGACAATTGTTTAGGGTTGGGGCTCCTTAATTAGTATTCCACAAATATGGCATCATTTTGCTAAGCCCAGCTACCACTTACTGCCTTGTGAGATTTAAACTTGGAAGAAAATCAGTGTATTTACCTTTGCTCTATGTAAAAGATTTAAAAAACCCCCACAAAACAAACAAAACCCCCCCAAAAAAGTCAAGAAAAAAACCCCAAAACACAAACCTTGTGCTTTATCTGGTTATTGATTTAAATTTTTTTGTTCTGAATTAAGGGTGGGGGGAAGCATACAAACTGTCACATGCTCTTCAGACTCTTCATTTGACAATTAGACTCTAATTTGAAGTTTCATTTTAATGGACAACTGTCTTGGCCATTCACTTTATCTAAAGTGGATGCTAATTAATGCTAAATTACAGTTCCTTAGGTGCTGCACACCTGAATACCAACATTCACCCACCGTTCATTGTATTAGTAAGAGGGGAAGCAATGAAAAAGAAGATGACAAGAAGCCAGGGAAGATGATTTCCCATCAGCTCTGGTCTTCCAGTTATTCACTGTAACTTGCAGTTACTTGCTGAGTTATAAAATTGCAGCAATAATTATTAACTGGAAGGTTTTTAGCATATTTAGAAAGAAATAATCTCGAGCTCTCTGGGGAATCAGTTAATATTTAATGCTGTTGTACTCTGACGTCAAAATTTCTTAAGTAGGTAACCAAGAAACATGTTTAGCTCCCAAATCCCTTGAAGCACAGTGTGGCATGGAGCACACACCTCTAACAGTGGGTTAATTCTGCTGGTTTTCATGTCACTTTTCAGTTAATACAAAACATTGTGCTTGCCTGAGCTAACCGTGGCACTGAGCAGCTACCTCCTGGTAACTGTTGTTTGTATTTCATTATAGTCTTGAGTTCCCAACAAAGATAGTTGTCCTCCTGCATGCTGTGCAAATACTTAGAAGAGGAAAGACCCCCATCTCTGGGATGTTTGCAATCTCCTAGATGTAATCGAAAGGCAATCCACTGACTTCCCATGTCTCCGTAATGAGCTTTAAGTAAAGAGAGGTGTTTTAAATGTGTAGTCTCTCATTTAAAACCAGGCTTAACCTTTAGTGTGGTACTGCCTGGCAGAGCCACCTCTCCATTAATCATTTAGATTCCCCTGCTGACTGTTTTCCATCCATTTCCATCTCTGGCCTAAAATCTTGGCATAAATCTTCCCAGATTACGGGGTTCAGCTCACACCTACGTTTAGAGTAAACTTGTGCTAATGGCAGCAGACAGAGGAGCAGCAAAATAGACAACCCCAAACGTTGCCATCAGACTTGTATGCAAAACCATGCCAACTGGCTCCCGAGAATAACTTCTGTGCTCTGCACCATCATTTGAGAAACTGTTAAGCTCCCGTGAACGGTGTTTCTCCATCTCCTGGCAAAAGATGCACGTTCGTGCCCAGTTCTCATACATTGCATCACAGCAGGAACTATGACTGTGACTGGGGAATAGAGTTTCTGTGATGCTAGCTAGATCCCATGGCTCTTCACGAGATACATAATCTTGGCATTTGTGAGATAGGAAGTTTATAAAGAATAGCAACTTCTTTTTGTTTGAGAATCACAGAGTGTTAGGGGTTGGAAGGGACCTCTGAAGATCGAGTCCAACCCCCCTGCCAGAGCAGGACAGAACTAGGGCAGGTCACTCAGAAATGCACCCAGACAGGGCTTGAAAGGCTCCAGAGAAGGAGACTCCACAACCTCTCTGGGGAGTCTGTTCCAGGCTCTGTCCCTCTCACAGTGAAGTTTTTCCTCATGTTGAGGTGGAACTTCCCATGTTTCACCTTGCAACCATCACCTCTCGTCCTATCCCAGGGCACCGCTGAACAGAGCCTGGCCCCTTCTACTTGACCCCCACCCTGCAGAGATTTGTAAACATTCATGAGATCCCCTCTCAGGCTTCTCTTCTCCAGACTGAACAGCCCCAGGGCTCTCAGCCTTTCCTCAGCAGAGATGTTCCAGTCCCTTCAGCATCTTTGCAGCTCTCTGTTGGACTCTCTCTAGTATTTCACTGTCCCTCTTGAACTGGGGAGCCCAGAAATAGAGTTGAGCTCTCCCGTGGCATTTTTATTGGTGAAGTGTTCATTCTCATAAAGGCTAATAATCTTATTTAGTTCCTTGTCTCCACTGTGAAGTACATTTGCAGCTTCTTTAATCTTCTCAGGATGAGGAAGCCAGCCAGAGGCTAAATAATTACTGACAGCTGTTAGGTATTGTCTGTCCTATTACATCTGTTAATCGACTTCTGTAACTGTTTAGAAACTTCAACATTGGCAGAACAAGGTGGGTTGGTCTTTGTCTTTTTTTTTTTTTTTTTTTTTCCAGCAGATTTATCCAGAACTGTATATTCTGCAGCTTTTTTTTCCTAAATAGTTTCCCAGGAATAACTGAAAATCTCGATCCTTCTCTTTCTTACACAATCATAGAAAGGGTTAGGTCGGAAGGGACCTCATCTTCTCCAGCCCTGGGTGGAAAGCAGGATCTACACGAGGGGCATTAGCTATCAGCTGCCCTTCTGCACGGAGAGTCTGGAGGGAGGGATCTCCAGGCAGAATCGGGGTGAACTGCTCAGTTTCAGAAGTTGAATACACCCCAACAACAGCCACAAACATGCCTACGATATTTCCTTGTACTTGGTGGGTCCAGTTGCAGCACACTGCCATTTGTGTCACCTGGCAGAGGCACCGACAGCTGCACAAGCTGCCACAGAAATATCTTTTTGGTTATAACCAGATTAACATCTAGATGAAAGAATTTTATAAACCAGATATTGATCTGGGGAGCTTGTGCTCTAAACTTTTAGCCCTGATACAAGCAGAACTTGCAGTATTATCTCTTTGCATCAGTCTCCACATCCGTGTACGCTGGTTGTGCAGGTGCTTCAAATGTGGCCGAGAAGAGACTTCTGAATGCACACGTAGATGTGTGTGTGCAACTCGCTGTGGTAACAACCAAACTTCCCACAGCTGATCATCCTTACTGTAGCCTTCTGGGTAGCACCCCCATTCATCTTCCTCACCCCAAAACTACTGCCGTTGCCTGCTGCGTTCCTTTTGTCTTGCTGCTGATCCATCCTTACTAGCGCTCATGGGCTTTTGCTGTCCCCTCGATCCCCATATCACCCCCAAACTCACCTTTGGGTCCTGCAGCTCTGGAGTGAAACCCAGAGCAGCTCAGTCTGCAAAAGAATGACACATCCCTTTATTCGTGCAGCATCTCCCAGAACAGTAAGTGTGAAATCAGATTTTGGATTTAGGGCACAGAAGAGATTAATATTATGGGTTCTGGCCAGAAAAATGTACTCTAGGCAGATGCTCTAATGGGTTTAGTAGAAGCATGCTGTGCATATGTAGGTACATCACCAAGCCAAGTCCCTTGCACTGTAACTGCTGCTTTCAAAAGCTAATGAGACAAAAATGCAAATTTCATGACCCATCTCCTGGAGTCCTCACAGATCTCCCTCTCCCTTGGGATTTGGGAGTGATTTAAGATTGAAGGTCAGACTGCTGTGAAGTGTTATGCGTTGGGCTGGGGTAGGGAAGAACAAAAGCAGTGCTTACAGAGGATGGCTACTATTTATATAGTGACAAAAATAGGTCCTCTCTGTGTTTGCCTAGGTGTCCCCAGGTGGGTAGAGCACAAGAAGCCGGGGCCCTGAGCTGTCTCTATAGTCAGATTCCTCTGTGCTGAGGGAGCTGCCTCAAGGAGCCCCCCAGCCCTGTCACTCTGACAGCCCAGTGTGCTGATGGGGTAGGCACTGGGGGCTTGGTGCCAAAGCCTCACACTGTTCCTGGCACGCTACTGAGCCTCCAGTGGGCCAGCAAAACTGATCTTCTTCTGTCTCTGCCTGGTCCCCCATTACCATCACACCACACTTTGTCTCATGCCCATCCCTCATTTATCTGTTGCTCTGGCTCTAAGGAACACGAGCGAGCCCCAGGTCTGTCGAATAATCTCAGCAAAAGTCAGATTCCTCTGAGCAACGAGCCTGAAGTCATCATATTTCTATAACAGAGATCACAGGAAGGAATAAAACCGAAATATCAGTTTATTCCTACCTCATCTCAAGGAACATTAAATGTGAAATCAGATCTCAGGGTCAAAACCTGGTCACTGCCACTCGTTCTGCTGTCACTTGTCAATTTTTAGCCGTTCCCACAGGATCTCTGTGCCTCGCCCTGTCAGTTTTGCTGTGCTCCTTGTCAGCTTCACAATAAGGAGCAAGGGGAGAAATTGGCAACCGGCACGCAGGGATCAGAGGTGGAATAAATTGAGGTGGAGTGGTTGGAGAAATATGAAGGTCCTTAGAACTCAGGAGCCCTGAAAATCCAACAAGGAATTAAAGATGTGTTTTAGACACGCAGTTAAAAAGTGCACAAGCTCTGAGACATCACAAATGGTTCTAAATTACAGCAAAAGGTGAAGAATCTGTGAATATTGCCAAAGGTAAAAGATCAGAGATGTGTCTTAAACTCCAGCAGAAGGAAGCTGGAAGAAGCAGAAATGATGGTAATCGAGCTGAAGAACAGATTGCAAGTTTTCAGTCAGAGGTGCTGGTTAGTACTAGAGCGGGAGCTGTGGGAACACGTGGGGTCTTGCAGAATAACTGCTGTGTGTCTATCTGTGATTCCAGAACCACAGACAACATTTTGGGAAGCAAGGAGTGAGTTCTGAGCACACAGGTTAAGCACGTGCTAAGCTCATGCTAAGCCATTGCTCACTAGAACTGTTGTGAAACCTTGGGAGGCAATCTTCTGCTGTACCCATTTGCCATGTGGATCAGCTGCTGTTACGCCATCACTCCTAAAAAAAGGAGAGGTTTGGAGTATGTGTTACAGGGGGAAAAACATTAGAAGACATCTGACTGCTCAAAAAGTAGTAGCCATACGTTGCAGAAGAAAATCTCATCCCCTTTGAAAAGGCAGTGGTGGTTATTCAAGGTGTTCACTGTGGAAAAGGTGGTGTTTGGGGGTGGAGTTGATTCTGTAGCCCACCATCCTACACAGTTCTGGCCACTGCACTGGAAGATTCTGGCATTGATCTTCCAGCATCTGTTAGAACCAACATATTTTTAGATATGTATCTGCTAGGGATTGTAAAACTTCAAGAAATAGCAATTATAACACATCCCTGAATAGGCTGCTCTCATATCTACATCCCTGGTGGGTAAAAGAGAAAGAAAAAATAATAATAAAAAAAAGTATCTCATCTGATCTGAATTGCTCCCATTCAGAGGTACCTTTATCTCCCAGGTAATGAAGAACTCTTTGAGAAACTCCCTCTCCACGTAGACACTTAGCACTGAACTCACCCTTAAACATTCCTAGGGATGTATAGTGGTTGTCTGATGCTTCTCACCATAGGATTCTTTTTTTTCCCCCCAATTGCTTATCGTTCTGCCAAACTGGAACCAGTTAGGTTGTTTTTTCAGCTGGGGTTATTTTCTAGGCTAAATGAGAGTTTATGTTTCGGGTTGTTTTTTTTAATAACTTTTAGCCAAAATGATCCAGTCATGTGCAAGAATAAACAGAGGGAAGCACGTGGTTTGGATTGCTCGTTTGTTTTTAGTTGTTAAAAGAAAAAGCAGTGTTGATGAGCATTTGGAAAGGTGTAGTTTTGTTATGGAAATAAATTCCGTGATGTTTTGAAGTGCTCTGATACCATCTTGCTATTAAAAAAAAATAAATAATTGTACTGCCTTCAAAGCTGGGCTTGGTTAAAGTACAGCAACCAAGGCAGCGTCTGGGGCTTTGTTGTGAAGAGCAAGAGTCGTCTCCCTTTGACCTTGCCAGGGATGGTGGGTTTTGTGTTGTATAATGAGCCAAATGGGTACAGTTTATTTAGTCCCTCCGTGTCAGGGAGGTTTGCAGTCTTTGAACCATAGCAGTAGCTCTTTGGCAGCCCCACTCTGTCTCACCAGCATCCTTTCTCTGAAGGATGGGATGGAGTTCCAGTAATGCTCGCACAAATGGCTGCTCTGTAATTGCCATCGTTCCCGTGGTACATTTCTTTGGCAAAGGCCAAGTGTATCTGAGGTTTGCTCCCAATGCCAAGGGTTTTCTCAGATGTGCTGAGCACCTCTCTGACTTGCCGAGTTCAGCTGGCGTTGACAGCTCCAAATACCTTGCAAGAGTAAGCACTTGGCATCTGTAAGGCAAGTGAGACAATCGGCATTTTATGCACATCAGGATGTGATCATGCTGGGTTTAGTTCACTCTCCAATGAGCTTTCTTGCAGGAGCTGGTTTTTACTGAACTTAAAGTCTATGCCTTCAATCAAAATATTAGGAAAAGGGGCAAGGGGTGCAAGCTGGAGCAGAGGGGGTTCCATGGAAACACAAGGAGAAACTTTCATGGTGAGGGTGACAAAGCCTGGACCAGGCTGCCCAGGGAGGTTGTGGAGTCTCCTTCTCTGGAGACTTTCCAAACCCACCTGGATCTGTTCCTCTGTGACCTGATCGAGGTGATCCTGCTCTGGCAGGGGCGTTGGACTCAATGATCTCCAGAGGTCCCTTCCAACCCCAAACATTCTGTGATTCTGCCAAAGGCAGCGAGTGTAATTACAGACTGTTCACGAGCAGGCATTTGCACGAGAGAGAGTTATCTTTGCTTTAGCTAGGTTTGTAGCCCATTAAATTGTAGACAACTCAAATAAGATTTTCTTTCTTGTTCACATTAAAATGTGCACCATTCTCTTCAAAAAGGTAATTGCATTATCTAGAAAGATGGATTCTTCACACGCTTCAGAACAGAGCTGCTCTCTTAGTGCCACCTTGGCATCTCAGCACGTGTGCACTGTGTGTGTGTTGTTTACACGGGTGTGGAGATAGAGCAGGGCTTTTGTCACAGTCAGTGGACCACGCTGAGCACAGGTTGAGTGTTACAGTGCCCCACTGTAATGGAGGGGTCTGTTAATGGGGCTTTCATCTGTTACCTGCTGATGAAATAGGAGCGATGCAGTGGTGATAGAGAGGGGGGGAAAGGGATGCCCATCTGAAGAGGAGACATAACTCTTTTCCCTCAAACCATACAATCATAGAATGGTTAGGGTTGGAAGGGACCTTAAAGATCATCTAGTTCCAACCCCCAATAATAAATAATCTGTCCCTAAGACAAGTGCATTGTGTGGGACAACATGGAAGCATTACCCTGACCTACCACGCACCACGGTTCTTTCCGTGGCAGCACTGACAGCGTTAGCAACAGACCCTTGCTATCGGTGAAAAATGCTTTGAGTTTAATTCTCCTTGGCACTGGAGAATCATTTGTATTGCCCCACCACGGCGAGGCTGTGCTAGCAGCCCTGGCTATCAGTGGAGAGCATTTTATTATTTATCACCTTTAAGTGTGTTCTTCTCTGGAGAAGTGCTGCTTTTAATGATAGATTTTTGGTGATGCGAATGTAAAATACATCTCAGTTTCTGGTATCTTTTTAATTTTATGGATGGTACAGCTTAAAACCAGGAGCATCAAGTAAAATAACTACTGCTGAGAGTGAATAAAAGTTGGCAGGTATGGCAGTTTAAAATAGCCCTGTTTTCACCCTAAATTTAGCCTGGTTTAATTGAAATCTAGTGGTAGCTATGAGACAGCTGCTATATCAAAGACCAGTGACAGCCTGCTGAGGTTAAGAGAATACAGGCTGCCTGTGTCTCTGCTGAGATAAAGTGGCATCACAGGAAGCAGAGCAGCAGATAGACTGATGAAAAGTTACATTTTTAAACCACGGATTTGTAAAACGCTTATGCAGTTTTATTTAGAGTTTGTTTGTCTCTGGCCTTCTAATAAAACAGGGTTTTGACTGAAATCAGAAACGTGATGCAAATCCTCAGTTGCTCTTACCTGCTTTGGCTCAGCTGGAAAGGAAACCACAGATTCAGTCAGGTGTCCCTGATGAAATCCTGCCAGTGTAGGAACAATAATGAAAAAAAAAATCCACTTTTTCCATGAGAGAGTTTCTTCCAAATGGGTATTTCAGCTCCAGGAGGTCAGCTTAAAACCACTACATGGTTTAAGAGAGAACCTTCAGTACATTAAAGCACAAATCTGATGCTTGCATATGATAAACTAAGTGATCCAACATAGCAATGCTGTTAGTACTCCACTCTAACGGGACCAGGGATTTCAATCTAGGAGGGAGTTGTCTCCACTGTCACGGGTGAAAAGTGGCCATTTTTCATTATCCTGCTGCTTTCAATATTCTCTAATTAACAAATACTGCTTTTAATTTCCATGCTTTCTGGTTATTATTATTTTTTTCAGCCTCATACAGGCTGACCTCCAGACTTATCCTCCCTTACAGCTATTGTCATTCTTTTTACTTTCTAATACTTAATTAATATTTGCCATGTTCTTACTAAGGTAAGTCCGTAGTGTCTCATTATATGAAATTAAAAGTAGATGAGCTTAGTTCCCAACTAAGAGAAGCTTTAGAAAGATTGAGGGTACCTTCGTATCTGGATTGATTTTCTTTTGATTTTGATTCTCAGGAGGGCCCTTAGGACCTTCTATCAACTCTGTCAATCAAATGAATTGATGAATCATCGAGTCAGAGCTATGGCTACAAGCAGACCTGCATAGCAAGTCCTGAGGTGAGTTCCTGATTTGCTTGATTATTGCACACGAACAAAACCTCTTCATGGCTGTGGGACACTGCTGAGTGAATACAAAATCAGGCAGGTGAAAGCTCAGTCACCTCAGTTTTTGTCATTGCTCTTACGAAGATGTGAGTTTGGTTCCTCTGCTGAGCCTCATGTTCCTGGACTGGCAGGAGGAGCATTAGAAAGGCAAAGCAATCTGCCCAAACAGGTGAAAGAGCATCCTAAGAGCAGCCCCTCTAGCTGAGTAAAGAACAAAACCAGCAGGCAGGGAAAGCAGGGACGTTCATGGAGTGTAGGAGGAGAGAAAGATAATATATATAGTGTTCTTGGAGGGTTTGCACGGATGTGCTACGAGACACCATCGTGACGGATGAGTTAAGTGTTCTTAGGAACTTCCTTGGGTATCTGTAACTTGTATTCTTTGCTGGCATCGTTGTATGCATGTCGTACAAACAAACAGCTGTTGGGCAAGGGGGGAACCACCCCAAAGACATTAAGAAACCTCAAAGGTTGGGGTTTTTTATATATTACCACCCCAAATATATTCCACTGTTTTGGTGTGATACATCAGAAGTATCACATCACACAAGCACACCTCTCTCCTCTGAACTGCCAGGGGACCTGAGGCTTCCCAGACATTCATGGGATGCTCCTTGCACGCTGCAGGACCCAACAGAGAGGTCAAAGTCTGTCCTCAGCATCACCACCCCCATGTGCAGGCTCCCTGGAGCTAAGCTGCTTGATGCCAGGACACCAGTGTGCTGCTGCTGAGGCACCTAAGTGCACAAAGAGCCTCACTGGGAGCCACATGAGTTCTTAATGCTGCTGTTTATGTAACTGTAACTTTAAATGGTTTCAGATAACCAGATTAGTAAACTGAGACTCCGTAAAGCTCCGGGAGAGTGAGTCAGACCAAAGGGCAGTCTCTGACAATGGCCACGAGTGGATTTCTAGGGAAGAGCATGGAGCAGTGCTTCCACTGCCACCCTCTGAGCTTCCAGCTGTCTGTGCCTCGGGATCTCTCCAGCCAACAGTGGTGTCTGTGCTTAATAGCTGTGCAAAATTCCCATCGATACTACGGGGAGTTTGCCTGAGAAAAAGAGATTCCAGCCATCCCTGCTGAGCTAACAAAGATAATTTTGCAATTTTTTTTCCGCATTCGGCTATCTCCAATTTTGTTTGTCAGATACAAAAGGAACAGTTAAAAGGATGACATCAAAACTTTCAAATCCATATGAACAGAATGCTTAATCAAAACCCATAAATAAAGAAAAAAGAGGACTTTCTCTTGTGGGCTGTGCTGCATCCCTTGAAGAGTGAAGAGTATATTTATTATGCTACTTTTTGGAGGGAAGGATTTTCAGCTCCTTTTCAATAGATAGTTTTGAACAGTTCATTTCACAAAACATTAGGAAGGAAAGATTTGAGGAAAATTGTATTTCTCTACCTTAAAATTGAGTTACGGGCAGGGTGTTTGCCAGCTCATTTTTCTTGTTTGTGTGAAACAGACATTTGTGAGTTGTGGAAAATGAGCAGTGGGAGGAGGGAGGAAATTGTCTAAGCATACAAAAGAAGGTTAGACAATATACTGACACAACTTTTAAGGACTTACAGATGCTGCTGTGCTTTGATACCCCAGAAGGCCATTAGAAACCACCGCATGGTGGTTTCACCTTGTGACCAATGGCAGGCGTAGATGGGTCAACTTCTATCTACCTTGAGAGCAACAGCAGCTGTTAAATGAACAACTCTAAATTCTGATACTGGCTTTTGTAATTGAGTTTGAGCTACCAGGCTGATGTCTACATCACTGGCATCAGCCTGGTAGCTCAAGCTCATTAGGGATATAGACTCGCTAACAGAGCCCATCGCGTCTGCGAGGACTGACGGGCTCACTCAGGGTCATCAGCACACTCATTCAGGTAGGGAGGACCATAGCAGGGAATATGGAGATCTTTTAGCATTATTTTCATGATGGATGCTGCATGGATTGGGATAGTTTGGTGTTAATTTTTTTGCCTAACTAACTGAAAATAGCCCTGAAATATGAGGCGGGGGGGAGAGGAGCCATTGTAAGAAGGACATGCTAAAAGAGCCCTGAACTCTGTTCTTTTAAAGAAATGGATTGCAGCATAAGGCCTGGAAAAAGCATGAGTACTTATGGCTGTGAACTGGTTTTGCAGCAGTGTGGTGCTTAGCTGCCTACTGGGGCTAACCTGCCATGGGATGTCACGGTGGAAGGCAGGTTACAACTTTTTACATGCAGATGCTTCTCAGTTGTGATGGTTGTGTGTTTGTATGTCAGGAGAGTCTCCCATTTCCACCAGGCTGGAGTTAGGAAGGACATGCAGAGAATCAGATTGCTCTTTCCTCTGACACTGGATCAGTCTCCTCCTAAGCATCCTTCTCTGTGGGTACACTGGTACCCAGCACAAGTCCTCACTTGCTTAAACAAATGCGTGCAGTTTCTGATGGTGTTTTTGAATATGTCCCAAAAGTAAATTCTTCTCCCTGGTCCATAAGCTTTACAGGTGCCTTATACTCACCTTGGAGTTATGAACCTTGTTAACATTACAAAAACAAGAGCTAAGACAGCACAGAAATGAAGCATTTTATTAGAAAAATCTGGGAGGATGACAAGACTAAGAACTGCAGTGCTTCACTGTAGGAGCTAGTCTTTGTTTTCTTAAATTCTGAAGACATGAGCTATGAAAGAATAATTTCTTCTCTTATCAATTGCACGTTCCATTAGGAAACCGCTTTGTCTTTTTCAGCTCGAGCCGCTATAGTTATGAAGGCACTCTGTGCCTAATTGCTTTACTTTAATAACAAATTCTCCTACTAAAGATATATGGTTTATATATATTGCATCAACAAATAATATTTGTTAGCTGCTGCTGCACTGGAGGGAAGAGGGAACACAGCACATTAGGCCTCTTGTGTTTTTGTAAGTCCATTTCTAAATCCAACGTGAACATTTTCAGGTTCCTTTATAAAGGAAAGGATGTTCTGTTTCATTGGGTATCTGATGGATAGTCTCCATCAGACTATAATTAGTTTTATATACACCTAATATTGGGAAGAAGTTAATAGTGCCCTCTCTTGGGGGAGGGAAAAAAAAAAAACACAACAAAAAAACGCCCCAAAAAATACTTTGTGTGTTAGCAGTCATCGAAAGGAATCGAAGCCAGAAAATCTGGCCCTGATTTTAATCTCAAACCCAAATCTCTGTTAAAATCTGTTGAGGTTTTTGCTTTGTTTTGTTTTTTAATCTTTTCCTTTAGCTCTGACAGGGAAAAATCAAGAGACTGGGAAAAGGAAAAGAGCAGTGTGGATAGAGCAGAACACAACAGCCACAAATAATCCAATATTTCATAATTTAATTTCACACACGCTAGACTGCAGAGGCATTGCAGACTGTGGAGAGAGTAATCTAAGAAGGGTGTTGGCTTGACAATGGCAACATCAGAGTTTAAAGAGGTCTGGCAGCTTTCTAAAAGTAAACGTGTGTCCTTCCTTCTCCCTCTCTTCCTCTACTCAATATAGATTAAAGTGACCTCTGGAGATAAACTCTACTGAACCCCCCCAAAGTAGTTCTGCAGTGTAGTTTTTATTTGTACAGTATGTGAAAGAAGAGTTCAGATTAAATTCCTGGCCTTTCAGAAAAGTTTGTCTGCTCCTTAAAAAAAAAAAAAAAAAAAGAAGCAAGAAGAAAAAGGTTATTTTATTTTAAAGCTGGAGCCTCTTTCATGGTCCCATGATCTCATGAGCTCTTTGGCTGGTCTGTGACCTTTCAACCTTGCACTACATGTTTCTTTTCTAAATTAGCCAGTGTTGAGACATCAATGGAGGAATATCAATGTTATTATAAAAGGCATCATTCTCTCCCAAAAATGTCAGTGTGAGTGAGTCATTGCACCTAACTGCTTAGCTTTTGTAAGGCAGCAAGGAGGATTTGAATGTGTGATCCAGGGTCCCCCAGTCTACCAACTTCTATTTAAAATACTTTATAAAGCAGTGTCCCTGGAATCTGCCACAAGAATGGCAAAGGAACTAAGCTGTGCTCCTTTAGTCACAGAAGAAAAGTCCTGCCTAAGGCAAAACTATGTATGTGATGTACAAGTACATAGCTATTACAAACAATTTATTTTCAAGGCTGTGCTCAAAAGTAGCACTGTAAAAACAAACCAACCAACAAACACAAAACCTTTTAAGAAAGAACTAAGTGTCCTGGTGGGTTCTATCATTTCTAACACCCAACGTCTCCTTATATATTTC
>JANHGN010018205.1:0-24343 GCA_024605025.1 Megaceryle maxima
AATAAAATAGGTAATTCTGTGTAATATCATATCCTGTCTGAGATTCCCCCAAAAAAAAACCCAAAACCAACCAAACAAACAAAAACAAAAAACCAAAAAACCAAACCAAACCAAAAAACAAACCAAAAAAACCCCACAACCCGCCCCCCCACCAAACTCAAACAACAAAACCAGGAACAGTCTAGTTCATTGGTATTCAAATATTCATTAATTAATTACAGAAATATCATCTTCACCATGCTTCACAAATAATATTACAGGCAACATTTAGAGTTGCATAATACTCTGAGGAGTATCTTCATGCTAAAAAGGTAGTTTGGTACAGTTGAACCAGGGGCAGGGATAACGCTTCAGTGTACAAGGTAGAGCTAGTTCTGTAAAATTGGTAATGATTATGGCACGAATGGAGTGCTACGTAACTCAGCTCTGCAGAAAATGGAGGAGGTAGAGAGATGCAGAATTAAGACGAGTGCAATTGGAACCAAAAAATGAGTGAAGAGGCTTGCAGAGTGTAGTGCCCCGCAGTAGTTAAATTAGCAGATTCAAGTATCTTTCTGGAAGAGTAGAAAGTGAAAAGCTAAAAGAAAGGGAAAGCAACATAATATACATTAAACATGTTTTTGAGTGTATTTTCTAACTTTATTCCCCCAAAGGTAAAAAATAATAAAAATTAAAGTAATAGTATAATTTTTGACGTAAAGCATTTTATAAACAATACAAAAATAACATATAAACTCTGGCAGCACCTTATAAATAGCTCAGTATTACTATTTGTCTTGATCTGGAAAGAAGTTTTACGGTAGAAAATAGGTTGGAGAGCAAGCAGCATTGTGGGATTACTTTATTGCCCACTGGAGGTAAGTTTTCAGTCCACAGGAATATATTTTTTTCAGTCTAAACAAATATTCTAGACTATGTAAGTTTTATTAAGCTCATAAAAATGCACACAGTAATTGTAAATGCATATAAAAATGCAGCAATGACTAGAAAACATACATGCATCAGTGTAGCCTTTTCCTTAAAAAACTGTACCGTCATTATTTATTGTTGACCTTATTTTTCTGTGGTATTTGTACAAAGAGTCATTTTCCTTAAGAGACATTTTAAGGCTTCATGCATAAAGCTAGTGGTACAAGCTAAGAAGTAATTAGTGGATCTCCCAGTGTGTTTTCCTTATATGTATTTTACCTTTTGGCTTGCAATCTCCAGTGAAAAGCATGTGGAAATCTGGGGCTGAAGGAAGCTGAGGACTTCATAAAGCATGTAGCTTCCACTTGAGGAGAGAATATTAGGATATGAAATGTGAGTGCATGTGCGTGAACATAGTCACGGTAAAGAGCCTTGTTTCTTGAAGAATTTTTGACAGCAGTGTGGACTTCCTCATGTATAATGGATCTTGGACAGCCTCTAAATACTTCTTCCTTTTCAACTGTTAGATAAAGACTAGGAACTGAAAAAGTTCAGGCACACATTTTCAGGTAGAAGCTTTTCCAGCTGTGCTCTCTCCTAGATATACCTGTATGCTTCCTGTAATGTGCAAGTCAGTGAGAGGAATCAGCTCCACGGAGAGGCACCTTTGTGTCCTGGTGGACAATAAGTTCTCCACGGAACAGCAGTGGGTTCTTGTGGTCAGGAAGGCCAGTGTTATCCAGGGGTGCATTAAGAAGAGTGTGTCTAGCAGGTCGAGAGAGGTTCTCCTCTTCCTCTACTCTGCCCTAATGAGCCACATCTGAAGTACTGTGTCCAGTTTTTGTCTTCCCAGTTCAGGAGAGACAGGGCAATACTAGAGAGAGTCCAGTGGAGAGCTACAAAGATCATGAAGGGACTGGAACATCTCTCTTACGAGGAAATGCTGAGAGCCCTGGGGCTGTTTAGCCTGGAAAAGAGAAGACTGGGAGAGGATCTTACCCATGTTTACAAATGTCTGAAGGGTGGGTGTCAAATAGAAGGGGACAGGCTCTTTTCAGTTGATAGGATGAGAGGTAATGGTTGCAAGGTGAAACACAGGGAGTTCTGCCTCTACATGAAGAAAAACTTCTTCGCTGTGATGGTGATGGAGCACTGGAACAAGCTGCCCAGGGAGGTTGTGGAGTCTCCTTCTATTGAGACTTTCCAAACCTACCTGGATCTGTTCCTGCGTGGCCTGCCCTGGGTGTTCCTTCTCTGGCATGGGGGGTTTGGACTCGGTGATCTCCAGAGATCCCTTCCAACCCCTACCATTCTATGTTTCTATTAATATGATTAGTGGATTTCTTTCTAATTCTTTTGCTGATTGTGTATCTTATGTACATAGGTATTATTCTTCAGTGATTTCTAGCCTGAAAAGTTGGTGGCTCGTCAAATTCTAAGGAGAGGAACTCCGCCTCTACTCCCCAGTAATGAAAGACAAACCCTCAGTCGGTAGTAAAATAAAAATGCAAGTTCAAGTGTTCATAAGAAGCTCGTTTAATAACTTCAGGAATATAAAAGAAATGTGCATTGATGGGTTTTGTATACAGGTAATGGATATCAAGTAATATAGTCTCTGGTGCCTTCATAATCTAAAAATCCATCAGGCTAATGGAGTATTTTTTCTACTGTTAGTGCTTCATTTATCTGCTGAGTTCAAAGTCTTCCTCTTCCCACCGCACCATAATTAGTGAAGTAATTGTGGCTAAAACTCATCATGGATGGTTTGTTCAGTGTTCTTCATGTTTTCAAGGAAGAGCTGTGTAGCTGCTTTTGTATTGTCTTGGAAATAATTGGTGAGAATGATTACGAATAGACATGTTCCACTGAGTATTACAAGTTGAACAAATATGCTTTGTCGTGTGGTAAAATAAAAAAAATAATAATAAAAAAAAGCCAACAGACATTTCTTATGCCTTTTTTCTAAAAAGTTCTGTTGAAGTTGGTTTCAATCAGACCAGCCTGCAACAAAGCTTCATTTTTGTCCTGACAAAGTTTACTCTTTCAGAAAGCAAATTATTATCTGACTGAGAGGAGTCATCGACTCTTCATTTTGCAATCTACTTATTTTTGAAGTTGCAGTGTACTTGAGCTTAACGTCCCTCTGAGGTAAGCTAGTGACTTTGCCAGAGAATACAAAATAAATGCGATGCATTTGTATAGCTTATATTGCTTAGGGAGAGACTACAGTGTAATAAAGGATTTTTGTTATTTGAGAAACCTTCCAAGATGTGTGTGATACTTTGAGGAAAGGAAGGTGGTACATCTCTCATGGGTTATAGGCATTTAATGTTGATGAAACAGTTTAGACATCGTATTTTTTAGCAACAGCTTGAAAGAGTCTTCAGATTTTCAAATGCTCTGTCCTATTCTTGAAAAAATTGCAACACCCCCCAGTCCTCCCCATTTGCCTCTCTCTGTGTAATGTATTTAGATTATTGTGTTTTGGATTGGTGTTTAAGTAGATCTCTTCAGGACCTTGTGAGGAAAATACTAACAGTGAATATACTGGTGTGCTATGGTTGAGATCGTGCTAATGACTTACTAGAATATGGATTGTCTTTTGGCTGGAACATTTCTTTGTCTAATCACCTACTGAGATTGACAGGGAACCCTTTTACTTATGCATAAGCCACATGTAGAAAAGTGGTGCCACTTAAATGTCAGGAGAAGAAAATGCTACTCATTTTCTAATGGAAAGAAAAGATTTGCTAATGTCAATCAAAGTGAAACATGAAGAACTAAATTCGTTGTTGGTATAGCACTATAGTATGAATTCCAAACACACAGCATAGATGTAACACTGTAAATGTGTTTATTCTAAAGTAGACAAATACTGTTTTCTTTAACTCTGTTGACTTTTAAAAGACAGCTAATGTCAATGATACAGACCTGTTTGTTTGTTGTAAAGTGACTTAATACAAATTCCTAATGCTTATATACTTACTTTGCCACTTGCTCTTTGAGAATACTATTATGAATTGGGCCATCACCAAGGAATACTTAGCGCTGAAGAATCAGGAGGGGAAGTGTTAAGATCAGAAGCAGTTTTTCCTCTATATATTAAAAAAACATGGCTGTTGACTTCAGATACAAGAGAGTACTTGTGGATTAAGAGATCCTTCCCAACCTGAGCGTGTTTTGTGACGGAAGAGCCATGCTTTTTTACCCTGGTAATCTTCAGTGTGATCTGATAACATGCACATTTCTCCCCAGGTGCTGATCTGCTGCATACAGCTATTGGCACAGATCAAAGTTAATTCTCATATTTTGAGCAGGGGGTTGGACTACGTGGCCAGCGGAAATTTCTTCCAACCTAAATTATTATTCTGTGATTCTATGACACAATTTCTGTCAAGGACTGGATTTGTACTGAGATGTTTCAGCCAGTGCAACTGGGAAGCAGGATAAAAAAATCATCTTAAGCTATCTCTGTATCTGCCTTGCACATCAAGAAAAGGACAAGACATTTAGTGCTTACAGCAGAGAACTCAGTCTTAAAGCTGCTCTTACTCGTAAGCAGGAGTTACATACCACACGCTTGCAGGGGATCCCAAGAAATTAAAAGTCGGGGTTTTCTGGGAATGGTGAAGTGAAATGAGAAAACCTTATGGCAAAGAGAAAAAGCTGCTGAGAGAGTTGATTTCATCCCTGTGGAATGGCTTCTATTGCCTTTGTCTTTTTTTTGTAACCTTTGAAGTGTTACTGTTTTTGGCATGGAAGAACTCTTTAAGAACTCATCAGTAATATTTGCGCTGAGCCCTGTAGAATGCTTCTTTTTATATATGATAGTATATTACTAATGCAGTGTGAATGACTGCAGTGTTACATTTGGGATATGCATGCAGCTTAGTGACTGGGCAAAGAAATTAAAATATGCAAACTGAAGTGAATTAGTTGTTATAATCAATGTTGAAAAACTCCAACCTTCAGTCCAAAGAACAGTAACTGATTTTGTTGGAGGGGAGGGAATAGTGTCTTTTAGAGTTGTATTATGATGATAGCAAAACATCTGTAAGTAGCTTAGAGCTGAAGAGTCAGGACAGGAACTGTAGGGTCAAAACCAGTTTTCCTCAGATACTATGTTAAAAGCCCATTCAGTTCACTTCAAATAAAAGAGAGTACAGCTTGAGTACACCCATGAAAATTGGATTTCTTCAGTCTTAACCCTTATTTTTTTTGTGGACAAGATAACACCTCACGCAGGTGCGGGAACCAGTGAGTTGTCTTGGAATACCAGGGATAGCCTCATAAAGTGTTTGTAAGTTGGCACAGGTGTACATGGAAGGCCATGCACTGTAGCCCTCATCTTCTTCAGAAATGGTCTTACTTGTGTCTCTTCTGAATTTTGGATAGGAAAAAGAATTAATTTGGCTATGTGCTAATTCCTTGTAATTATTTATATCAATTAAGTAAGAATGCTAAAACCATTTGGTAATAGATAGTCATGAACTATTTTTCCTTTTTAGAAATAGTGTCCTAAAATGATGACAAATGAAGATTTAATTCTATTTTGCAGCATCAGGGCTGTAGGACTTGTTACATGGGTTTTGAATAACAAGTTAACTGTGTATATATTTGTTGATTACCTATGTTGGTATTTGCAGCAATACAGAGGTCTGTTTCCCAGGCAGTTCTTGATCTACAGTAACATTGGAGTGATATGTATGTAATACAGCTACTTCAGTGAAGGCTGTGGTGACTAGTGAATGTATAGTAGTTTATAGAAGGACATTATGACTTCAGTAGGATGAAAAGATCTACTGGATCTCAGTATCCCAGCTGCTCCTGTGCCTTTGTCAAGCCTGTCTGTTACAGCCTGTTGATGTTGAGTTGCACTGATCTGCAGTGCTATTTTCCTTCATCTCCTCAAACTTGTTGAATTATGGACAGTCATGGAAGAGCTTTTTTCCTTTAAAGGAAGCTTTACTTCCACGGCATATTGTAAAATAAGGCAGAAAATAGACTTGTTCTTTTATAGATTTCATTTCCTTAGACATTTTCATTGTAAGTTGCACTGATGTGACTATTTCAGTAGAAATCACACCAGTAATTAAAATAATGATCTGTGGATAGTTAAGGCCATTAATCATTCTGTGTTTTGTTGCAACAAATCAAGGCAAATATTATTTGATCTTTAAAGTCCTAAAAGAAAGTTATTAAAAAAAAATTGAAAAGCTGGACACAGTTTGAACGGCTCTGAAAAATTAATATTCATGACCACAAGGAAATCTAGTTGAAGCTTTAGGCTCTTTGAAACTTGCTGGTATTATGTAAGCGCTATTCTGCAGGTCTTAGATGCTCAACCTAAATTGGGGAGAGGTCATGAGATTTTTGTTGTTGTTGTTGTTGCTGGCACCCCTTTCCATAGGTCCTTCACCCCCCCCGCCCTTTATTTTCTTGTTCAGATATGTTCTTTGAGAAATTAATTCCCCTGAATAATGAATGCTTCCTAGCAGAAATGATTTTTGGCAAGTTTGAGAATCTGGGGATGAATACTTACTTACAAAACTGTTTGTTTGTTTGTTTAAGGTTGCTAATCTTGCTTGCTCATTGTCAACAAATGAAGATGGAATGAAAATTGTCCAAATGGCAGCTAATCACATAGAGACTTTGTGCCCACAGGTATGACTGTTTCAATTATTCCCATTATAGCATTCTGAGTGTACACTATATTTTTGTCACACGACACAGATGCTTAGATATAAGAACTTCTGCGGTTACCTCTGTTTAGAGCAAAGATTTTACTGATTTATGTGAATTTGATCTGGGTGTTGTAGCCTTGAGGCTATGTAATTTCAAGATTGTTAGTTCTTTGAAGAACACTGTAGCTTACACAGTGGCATAAATGTTCTTATCCTTTTGAATGCTAAATGTAGTTGAAATAGAAGGTGGGGAGCAAGTATTAATAAAATGTTCAATTACAAGCTTGAGGAGTCCATTTTGTGCCTGTTGAGTAAATGCAGGATTTGTAGAAAAAGATACTTCTGTCAAGGAAACATGATTTTCTGAAAATATCGCAGACCAGTGTTTAGTCTTGAATCATTCAATTCCAGTGACTATTTTTATAACTTTTACAGTTCTGTGTTTCACAGCCCACTCCATTTGATTTAATGTGTTACTGGTTTTGTAAGAAGTCTGCTGTCTTGTAAGAAGAATTTGTGAATGGCTTCTTCCAGCTTCTTTATTTCTGCAGGGGTAGAAGCTCACTTTTATGTTATCATGCATATAGATGTAGATTTTTAATTGAAAAACTCCTCTTTGAGTATTGCATCTTATACCAGAAACTCCTCAAATTTTTTCTTTACTAAAATACGGGTTTTCTTTGCAGCTATTTAAGTTGCTAGGGTTTTAATTTCCTATAGAAAGATGGAAGGTGGGTGGTTTTTTTTAACCTTGAGGTAAACCAGGGGTGAATTAGTCAATTATTATAGATCTGGCTAAACAGAAAGTGATAGGCACATGGTAAGATTATATTATTATTAAAATGTCTTCATTGTGCAGGATTTGCTGCTTTTTTACCTAAGGACCATTTCCCGTGAAAGCAATCGACACTTTACCAAAGGAAGAAATAGCAAAATAAGGTTCCTGCATTTTTCAGTAAATCAGATTATGTGGTATCATTCAAAAATCCTCCCCAGGGAAAATAATTATCTCTTTAAGATCCCTGATGGTCATATCAATTAGAATTTGGAATGGGAAAATTTGCATGTAGAACTCTCCTATGTTCTTAAATCTTAAAGAGTAAAAAATGGGATTTTACATGCTCTGAAAAATATATTTACTGAAGAGCACCATGTGGTTTGGATTGAAATCTAAAATGGTTGAATTAAAACAGGAAATAACAAATTACCCTCCCCGACAGACTTGCCATAAAAACATCAACAAAACCAACACATACAGAAAAAAAACTTGGAGTCTTGGGACTACTGTAGACTTGACCAGCAAAAGTTTCCATGCAGCACTGGTCAAAAGGGAAAGACAATGGCAAATCTGGGAGGGAAGCCTTTTAATTGTTAGAATTCCTAGACATGCTTAATTATACTATACTGTAGTTTAAATGAGAGGGTTGTTTCTGAACTCTGACCATCTTTTTTTTTTTATGAGAGATCATTAGATTATTAGCAACTATTTTGACTGTTCAATAAAGGAAATAAGCTAGGCATGTATGTTGGAGCCAATATGAAACACTTGATGACTGCCTGATTTCCTGAAATTTCATGAATACTTCATGATAAATAAATTTTAAGAATACTTAATATTAAATCAGTAAACATAGAATAAAGACATATTAGTTCTCTTGATGTCTGTAATACCCTTGGTGCCTCTAATCTTAAAATTAATCTACAGTGGAGTGCACAACTGTAGGCAGGGTTTGGTACCTTTGATAGCATTTCTGCCCTGCACTGCTCATTCAGAACTTTTTGCTGACAATGAGTAAAACATTTATTGTCATTGAGCTTTGTGTCACAGGCTCTTAAGTGTTTGTATTGGCTTACTGAGTTTGTAATATTGAATAAATGGGTATCTAAGTGTGTTTTGGTTTTTCCCTCAGTAGAAATGTCTTCTGTAGTTCATTTAGTGCCCATACTTTACTCCCTGCCCCCACTTCTCCCCCGTTTACTTTGTACATCTGCACCTACAGTTCTTACTCATTGGCAAAATACTATGCAAGAAGTTAAGTCCGCGTACTTAGAAATCGAGACCTACGTTCTTTAGTCCTGTTCCTATGATGTCTCTAGTTCAGCTGCGAGAAAGAAGCTGTAACAAACACCAGAAAGCTAATTAGGATCTAACTAGATTCATAATTCTGTAACTATATGAAAAGGAGTGAGAAACGTTGAACAGCTGAGATTAGACTCTAGTGACTTGCAGTGATGACACATGACAGCAGACTTAGTTTTGACATCTTGGGAAAACCTTCTGAGACTGCTTCTCACTGGATTTCTGACAACTTTTAAAGTGGAAGAATTACATTGTTACAAAATATCCATATTGATGGATCTTATTTGAAAATAGTGTCTCTTCGATTCTATGCTTATGCTCCACTGCCTCATAGAGAAAACCCTTTCCTCTTTGCACTCCAACTTCAGTTAATAAGGATGCATGGACAGACTTCATTGGGCCCCATAATTTGCTATTCTTTACCCAGATTCCATTAGAAGAGTCCATCTTCTATTTAGGCTCTGAATCACTGATCAGAATACAAGAAACTGAATAATACTTCTCAGTGCTATTTACAGGGGAGCTCTATCATGTGATTTCACTAAGGGACTCCTGCACAACTTTGGGTGGGTTGAGTGGAGGGGTGTGAGTGGGAGAGAGAGCCCTGTCTGTAATTGTGATAGGTTAGAAAGGGCACAAGGTGTTTTGGTGTGTTCCCACTCTTGGAGGATGTCTCAGAAATTTCCAGCAGTTCTGTTTAATTTTCAGAGTATAAAAAATACAGGTATAGATGCATCTTCCCTCGCTTTAAAAATTCTCAGGGGAAAAATATGAATGTTCTGGTCATACTTCTTGCTTCTTTCCTGAAAACAGCACAGTAAGTATTCTGCTCTATATCAGGCTGATTATTATTTTGGTTTACAGTGTGTTAGGACTTGGTTTTGGAAGCCTGGCTTTGCTGGGTTAGTTTTGCTAAGTTGTAATTTTTCTTTTGATATAGAAATTACCATGGAATTACTGCTTCTTAAAGGGGGCTTTCACCTTTTCCACAGAAAAAACTCTCACTAATAATGCTTCATGTATGTAAAAGCATCTGGAAAGCTTCTCAGTGCAGTTTTCATCAGTTTCATAATCCAAATCAAAATATTTATTTCTAGGCAGGTGTATTTGTCATTGTTTGGATTATGTTACTTAACATCATTCAGTAAAATCACACTGCAAAATCCAGCGTTAATAAGAAAATGGCCAACTCCCAGAATGGAGTTTAGTCATGGCCAACAGCCAGAAGTCCTCCTGATGGCTATTGTTGAAATCCGTTACAGCTATTCTAGAACCCTGCTGGTCATAGACTGGAACAGACAACGTGTGGTATGTATTGATCTGTGTTACCTGAATACTGATCTCTAGCATATTTAGTGTATGGTATCTCAGGTTCGTTGTTGAAATTGTTTTTTATTGTTCTATTTGTTGTTCTTTCCCCTCCCACAATACTTAAACTAGGTACTAATGAAAAGAGCACATTTGTGGAAGATACAGCTCTGGTTCTCAGTGCCATCTTTTCTTGATGCCTGAAACTTATTAAGCTAATAATTATTTTTAATATTGCTTGGTATGTAATATACTGCTAAAGATAGAAGCTGAGTTTTTGCCTGTGTGAGTTTGTAAATAAATCAGCATAGTAGTTCAAGTAACATGGAGGGGTATTAGGTAAGGAAGATGCTGAGCTGATCAGTAGGAATATGTTTATACATGTTGTATTTCCAGGCCATTCAAATACTGATCTGACATCTGTCTCTGACATCTGTCTTTAATGTTTATTTGGCTCGTCCAGCATCATTCATCCTTTTTTTTTTTTCTCAAATGACCGCTGTATTTTGGTATTACAGATCTGCTTTTCTATTAACACATGTACCTGCAGGGAGGAGAATGGCAAAACCCACCAAGACTCCTTGCAAGAAACCAGCCCCTGCAGCCTTCCTTTGAATTAGTAATTTCAGCTCTGTTGTAGTGATGCTTTCCTTCCTGTCTCTCCAGCAGACAGTATTAAGCCTGTCACATGTTTTTTAAGATCATGTGAAGTGTCTGTGTTTATCAGTAAATTCAGAAATACTGTGGAATCAAGAGTTCAAGAACAGAGGTGGTTTTTTGGAGTGTGTATTTGTAGAAGAGATCCAGACAGCATTTCCAATCCATTTTACAAGCCACTTGTAGTCTGTCCTCTTCCAAGGTACATTGATTACAGCCACTGTCTGGTGTGAAGTAGTGCAGAAGCCTGAGTTACAGCAGTGTGCCCCATTCATACAAATATTCAATCGAGAAACTATTTTCCAAGCAGAGTTCTCTGCATTCTTTCGTAAAACTATGATTATAACTTTGTTATGCCTGGTGTAAGTTCTGCTCAAGCTTTAAATGTGAATATCCTATAAAATGTTTCTCTCAAAATTAAACATTTTATCAGTGTGTTCTTTCCTTAAAAAAAGAATAGGGGAATTTACTCTTTCCTGTGAGCTATGTTACTATTTACAGGTAACATGTTTAGCCCTCGGGGTTTGATACAGATAGGCATTATTTGCTTCTGTGCTATTTTCTAGAAAGTAGGTACTGTATTAAACCTGAAAATTCTCATTAACAGAAATGAGACTTGATAGCTAATAAGTGGGCTTTTGGTGTTACATTATTCAGGTATTGGAGTTTAATTATATATTTTATGATGCTGTGGATATTTGAAGCTAGGAATTTACATTTCCTATATATTTACTTTTTCATGAGATAAAATCAATCATCCATTTTGTTATTTGCTCTGGTACATTAAATGGTGAGGGACAGAAGAAGTTTTTTATTAGCCTCCTAAAAACTCTTCACGAATATCACCTTAATAACCACAGTTGTTTCATCTTCTTGGTTGAACTGTATGTGTGGCATCTGCTTTTATCTGACTTAATACCATTTTCTTCAAATACAGCAGTCTTGTGCAAGGGCAGAAGTAATGGGGGAGAACATGGTAAATCAGTGAGTTCTCTACCATCTGCTTCTAAAGAGAGAAAACAGATGATAGTATCTCTGAAAGTATCAGACATCTTTTTAAGTACCATCTCCAGCCTTTCAATTGACAGATTAATTAGAAATATATATCATGCCTTAATATTTCTGAAACTAAAGGGAGCGATAGATTTTTCATGCAGGTTTTCATCATGTTAGTGAAGTCCACATACAGAGCTGCTGAACTTAATGAAATAGTCATTAAGCTTGATCAAGACAGTAGTAGTAGTCTGCTGGAACATACCTATGTTTAGTTTCTTCTCTTGGCCTTTGTTCCACAACCAGTTTAATCTGGCATACATCATGGGAGCTGTTAGAGACTTGCTGTCCCTCCCTACTTTGAACCTGTAATTTCTGCCTCCTTCCGTTGTGACTAATGATCGCAGTCACTCAGCAGTCAATCAGGAAACTGATGTAGCTGAGAATTAACCTGGGAAGCAAAGTAAGGAGGTTAGTTTGCATTCAAGTCATTTTTCTGATGTAATTTGCTGTGTAGATGTATGAATAGTGCTTGCTGGCTCAAGGGAAGGAATGATGGAAAAGGAGTCTAAAGGAGGAGCAGGCCACTGCTTTTGGTGGCAGCACAGACATATGCCAGGTTGAGCTGAAGTGGCTTTAGAGTTACAAGTTAATGTTTGCTTCAGTATTAGTCAATAACTGTTTAGCTGTTGTTACTCTCTGCCAGGAGATACTGCATAGAAAAAGCTGTTAGTGTAGTCCTCGAGTAGGACTGGAGGAAATGGGCTCAAGGGGAGGCTTAGATTGGATATTAAGGGAAAATTTCTTTCCTGAAAGGGTTGTCAAGCCCTGAAATAGGCTGCCCAGTGAAGTGATGGGGTCCCCATCCCTGGAAGGATTTAAGAGACATGTAGATGTGGTGCTTAGGGACATGGTTTAGTAGTGGAATCGGTAGTGCTAGGTTAAGAGTTGGACATCAGGATCTTAAAGGCCTCTTGCAGCCAGAACAGTTCTATGGTTCTGTGTGATCCCATTGCCCTTTGTACACTGCAGTCTTTATGTGATGGGAAGTCTGCAGAAAAGTACCATGTACAATACCAGTTGTGCTCCATTTTCCAGTCTGGCTGACAGTGATACAAAGAAGAAAAGCTTTCTGATAGCCTCTAGCACCATTTACTTACATTAGTAGCTGTAGGATGTTACCTTTTTCTGTATGTGGAAATGGAGGTTGGTTGTTTTAAGATGATGATAAAGCACGTGGCATTTTTAGTTGGTTGGGGTTCTATGGAATCCTAAAGCTGTGGGCCACCAAAATGTGTTGGAAGGCCTAATGCTTTATGCTGTTATGCAAGCAGACTTAGCTAGATGTTTGCTTTGGCTTGAACTTCTCCAATAAACATTTTGAAGTGGGGGTAAAAATACTGTGACTCTTAGATTCCCCTGAAAGTATCAGGTTGGCTGTGACTACTTGTTTGTTTTATGATAGTACTTAGAGAATAATTAACTACAAAATATCCTGAGGTTTTCAATCTTTACTTTCTTCTTCAGCATCTGTTGTGTTAAAATTGAATCCTCAGCAAATTCTCAGTTTTCAATATTAAGCAAAAATACCAAACCAGAATAGCTTCAACTAGCAACGCAGAAGCTGTTACGTTTTATCTTCTCATCTGCTTGCCCCACCTGCAGTTAGTGGGCATCAAACATGAGAATGATGGAAGTTACTGGAAAATACTTGCTGTAGATTCATATGGTACAAAAGTACTATGAATGTTTTATAAGTAATTTATTTTTCCCTGTCCCTTTTAAAACTTGAACATACTCTTCCTGGAGAGCTATTTCTTTTTTATCTCTCAAACTTCATCCTTTTTTTTTTTTCTGAATTTGTAAGCTTTCCTGAGATGCCACATTTTGTTGGTGACAGTCCTGCAGCAGAATGCCAGGGAAGAAAAGAGAGGCAATAAACTCTCATTATTAGAGACCTGCTGTGATAAAAAAAAATCTACTGAGTCTGGGAAGGAGGGTGGTCATACAGTAGGAAATCTTAGAGTCGTATAAGACAGCAAAATAATATCCCTGTTTAGAGGTGTAGTTTTGCATGGCTTTTGGAAGGAAGGAGGTGGACAGCGGTAAAAAGCAGAGAATATAACTAAAAATAGCTGTAACATGGAGTAACAGAGAGGTATAGATAGCATAGGTTGACAAGGGAACACATTCCTCTTGTTGAAGCAAGAAGTTAAATCATACATGGTTCCATCTGACATAACTTTGTTCTCTGACGTTGGGCCTATCAGTGTTACCGGCTTTCTACCAGGGAAGTGAAAGAGGGAGATGTAAGTTCAATGTAGCTGCATCATTGACAAAGTGGAGCTGTAGGGTCCACATTCTTGTACGTGCATCTATGTCCTCTGAGCTGCAGCTAAGGAACAAGTTACTTCAGTGTAACACATCTAGTGGTGTGATAGAACATTTGTTTCGAAGGAACGTGTAAAATCTTCAAGGTGTGAGTGCTGGTTTTATGCTCATGTATAGGACTATAGATACCCGAGAAAACAGTTTTTCTTTTAAGGTGCAGCATTCCACTTTGTGTATAGGAATGTAGCTGATACCTTGCTATGCTTCTGTGACAAAATCATACGATGCTGATTCTCATGGAATAATTCCATTCATATAAAATACATTACTGGATATAATTATTTTATTTTAGAGTCCTCACTTATTCCTGAATGTATAGAATACGTCTGATTTGACATCATGCATTTTCATAATGCTCATGATGATACGTTAATCTGTTAACTCCCAGGTATTACTGTATCTTTCAACTGTTCTCAGGATTTTCATTGTTGTTTCTCAAGCCTATTTCCCCCTGTATGGGATGAATTGATAAGAATTAAATTTCTGTTGTTTAGATGAGGTGATACCATATGTACATTGTGGGATTGTACTGCTTTCAAGACTATCCTTAGAGTTTACTAGGCTACACAGACAACTTGATGTGCACTTTTAGAACATTTTGAATTTAAGAGCTCTACAAAAACCTTAGTATTTCTTTAACGTTTTTTTTCTTCCAAATATATTGTCCACATTTCCTCCAGACCGTACCATAGGTCATAGATGTTACAGGAAATGTAGGGCAATGTCATTTAGACAGATGACTACTGACAAAAGTTGTCAGTAATGGCGAGTTTTGTTAGAAATCCCCAGAGAGAATGAGGAACTAATTGGGTGGATTTAATGCAGTTTTAGTAGGTGGTTGTTTTTCTTGTTGCTGTTTTGATTGCGGTTTTTGCATAATATCCCCAAAAATGTACATGAAGCAACAGGTTGTTTTGTTTTGGTTTTTAATTTTATCTATAAACTTAATCCAAGTGTGTTCCTCTTACCAGATACTCAAGGACTGTAGTTGTATCGTAGTTAAGCTGCAGTTGTTCTATTGCAGTTGTATTTTACTTTAGTGAAGTTTCTTACATGAATGAATAGTTCATGAGGACCTTTCTGTTTTGTATGCAGTATAAAATAAATATAAATTGGACTAAAGATTGATTCAGTTGTGAAATCCAATAAACAGAAGGTTAACTACATAAGCTACATTTTTATACTGTAATTTCATTATGCATCTAGCTTAATTGATAGTTATGGGTGTCATTCAGACACAGGGTTTTTTAATGTTGAAGGCCTGTCAAGATCAAGTCCTGGGACTGTGAATTCCCATGAAGAGTTTCCTTTATGCCTGCATACTCTGGAGAACTGTACTGTAGCTATATATTTATAACTTGTGCTGTTGACAGTATAGGTTATCCCAGTTTGATCAGCAAACTCAGCTGTCACCAGTGCTGATAATTTCTGTACCATTATAGTTTGCATACTGTGATAGAGCATTTGTACAGCCTAGAAAAATGTAGAAAAAGCTTACATCTCTGAAAAGCATTGCTCTATCAAGAGGCTTTGTTCTCAATATGTTTATACTGATCAGCAGATAGTGGAGCTCTAGCTCTGGATGGAGCAGTGTTGAAGATAGGACTTCCACTGTGTTTTTGAGTGTAAAATAACAAATGAAATATTATAAACAGAACTATCTTTTTAACCTTTTTTTATTTCCTCTTTCATATATCAGTGAGTGTTGAGGATAATTTTAGCCTTCCACTGAAAGAATTTGCTTATCTTGAAATTTAAATGTGCATTTGAGAATGAATTACGGCTTGATAAAATTTTGTGAAGTATTCTGTGCTTTCTGAGTAGAATCTAATTATCCCACACATAGGCAAACTGTGGACTCAAAAGCAGTTGTTTAGTTAGGAAAGTGAGACTAAAATTGTTTAAAGTAATTAACCAGTTTTATGATTTGATTGATCCCAAGTGTGTTACTTGGATACTGGGTGTATATCCAATACAAAAAACACAGTTTGAGGAACAGTGGCGTGTGTTTGTTTGTTGTTGTGGATTTTTTTTTTTTTAGTGGAAAAAAGCACCTTTGATTTTTGAAATAAACTAGGGAATTTGTGTGATCCACCCTCCATACTTTTGAATAGAGCATCCAAAATGTTGCCTAGGTCATTGTAGTCAATAAGGCAGAAAATTTTGTTTAGTCTAGTTTCTTCAGTTGCAGTATTTCAAAATAAAGTATTTTAACAGCTGAAATTACTAATTTCATGCAAATGAAGCACCTGCAATCTGACCTGCAAAAAAAACCCCAACATATTTTGTGATCTGCTGTGTGCTTTACTTGTCAGGTCAAGTTAATTAGTTCTGGAAGGGAGGTGCTGTCAGATGGATGTAAAAATCAGTCTTTTAAGTGTTTGGTCTGTTTCCCTCAAGGAAACTATCCACCCAAATGTGAATACTGAATACTGCATTTTCAGTTCTTTTTCACTTTTGTAACATTTTAAAGTAAAATAATGAGAATGTGTCTTTTTTTTTTTTTTTTTTTTAAGCTTTATTTTTATTTTCTTGTCTCCAGTATTTTTATTAGGGTCTGTGTTTAATCCATAAAGTGTTAAAGGCAACTTTACATGCCTTTCTGTAGAAGGCTTCCAGATGAATTCAGAAACATTCAGGTAGTCCCTATATAAAACCAAGACATAGCTGTGTGCAGGGGTAGAGGGGAGCTTTAGAAGATTACTTGGTGTGTGTGTTCTTGGTTTGGTAGGTTTTTCTGTCTGAGATTGGTTTTTGTTTTGATTTTGGTTTCTTCCTTGAGTAAACTCTGCCTGTCAGTAGTGGTAGACTATGTTGGGAAGTATGCTTTTGAGTGAAGGTACATACATTTTTTTCAAGAAAGAACAAAAACTGTCCCAATGTAATAAAAGCAGATTTCTGCTGCTTTCAACTGTCCAGAAATCAGGAGATAAAGTTATGCAGGATTGTATTTAACTTCTAGCCTCAAATATAAATGGTGGAGTTAGTCTGGTGAATGGAAATGGGACAAATGTGACCTAAGAATTATTGACATGAAATTTTGAGCCTCTAGCTTAGAAAACCAATCCTGATCAAGCATGGTCAGAATGCAAGTTTCAACTCCCACAATTTATTACCCTTGAGTGTTGGGGGAGCTGCTGTAGACCCAAACAGAAATGGGCTTTTTTGTATTACACTGTATGTGGGAAGTTCATGTATCTCTGATACCGATGTTGAAATAAAGAAATAAGAGGTTATTTCTCATATGAAAGTGTGGAATATCCACATGTGATCCAATGTACATGCATTGTTCTGGTTTAACAAGCTCAGAGGGTATTTAATTGGGTGCTGGTACTTGGCCACATTTTCCTCCATCATTGTAGTCCATCTCCTGGACTCTCTGGGCTGCAGACACAGGTATAGTTGTATATCCAGTGCTCTGGGTGCCATACTACTACCTCATGTTGTAGGCTGCTAGGTGTATGGAGGATGGGACCTCCATGCAATTTATGCAGAAGCCTGTGTGCTGTGAAACTTAGCTTCCTGAGGACTTCTGTGTCATGCTTCTCACTGGCAGTGTGAGGGAAAACACCCCAGCTACACTCTTTCTGGAAGCTGTTTTTAAGTTTGCCCTTCTCACAGTGTGGTTTAGGAATCAGTTCTGAGATCAGAGAAAGAAATGCAGAACAGATCTTCGGTGTTACCTGAGTAGTATTCCTGCCTGATGCAGATCTATGCAGTCCACATCCTAGAAAAAAAATTTGGCCTGTATCTCCACCAGGCAGAAGCTCAAATTCTTTATTGTAAAACCCCTGACATGTAGAGGGATTGGCAGAGAATGTTTTTGGTTGTGTTTTGCATCTTAAAAAGTCATGAATTGTCTAGAAGTATGTTTTTTCCAAAAAGTACTCCATTTTGCAGCTTAACTAGTAATTACAAGTATTTGTTTACTTTACATTTTCAAATGTTTATAGTTAGTATATAAAAAAAAAATTACAAAGTAATCATGGCAACTCTTCTAAGAATGTCCCCCAGCATGTAGATGATGCCTATTCGATGCTCACGTTAGTTTACAGAAATAACTGGAGGTATACTTCTACTACACAGAATTTTATGTATTCTACATTTCATGTAGAAAGAGCATCACAGGCAGCAGTATCCTCTCTCATCCAAAGATATTTGGGCACTGAGCTGAAACTTGGTAGGGCTGCTTTTGTTCAGATGTTTCTGTGAGGAGCTGAAGGATGTGATACGTGCTGTCACCAGAAGTGGTATTCCTGAGGTAGCAAATGCAGAATTGTCAAAACACGGCCGGTGTGCAAGTCTTGAGATGACATATTTTCTTCCCCGTTTCCCATGTCTGGGAGTTACAGTCAGGCATTGACAAGAAGGCCATGTGCCTAGGGTCAGCAGCTGGGAGAAAAGTGTTTAGGAACTGAGATTTTGCTCAGTCTGTTCTGAAGAGGATAAAGGAAAGGGTATTAATGTAGGCCCTTTCCTACTTCAGTTTGTCTGTTCATTTGTGCATGTGTGGAATTTTTTATTAGTTTTCCCAAGTCACTCGGAAGAACCACAGTCTGCAGTTCCTTACAGATTAGAAATAAAGTTGTTTTAGAAAATACAAACTTGAGGTTTATCCCACTGCTGAAGTACCTTCAATCCAATAGAAACCTTAAGCACTGGACTCCATCACCACAGAACCTGAGACATGTGGTAACAAAATTGAGAAGATGAAGCATAGTTCATAAACTGCTTATATTTGCATCTTTAGAATTTTAAGATTTGTTTTAATAAATAAAGGAAGTAGATTGTATTACTGGTGAAGTTGGTAGTCTGTGAAGAATGGCTTTAGCATAGTATGTAACTGCTTTCTTTGAAGTGTTTATTCAAGGCGTGTTTAGTGCCAAGGGTAGTACTATAACAAAGGAAAATGCTCAACACTTTTTAAAAATGAACCCTAATAAGATCTTAAATTCTGTGCTTTAACTCTTTGAGGAAAAAAAAAAAAATTAAAAAAAATCTGTACCTGCAGAGCCTTCAATAGAAACAATGTACATAAATTGAAATTTATACCTTCAGCAGCTTGAGTGGTCTGTTGGCTTATTTGAGAAGCCAGAAGCTTCTGGCTATCTAAGCATAAATAAATGCTTGCAGGAAGGGATCCTACGTTTCCAAAGTGGTGCTGCAAATGCATAGTGCATGTGAGACTGTAGACAGGGTTTATTTACCTTAGTTTTCTTATGCTTAGGAGAGAGGTACATTTGTTGGTGTTTTTGAATAAGTCTTCAAAGTCCCTGGTGACTCATTTTTAATGTGTACATTCTGATGAGGTATAAATGATCAACCTTCTCATCTGTCAGCATTGCTGTGCTATTGCTCTTTCTGTGGTGTTAGAAATGATGCATGATTTTAGCAGTGTTCCAAGCTGCACTCAACATTTATTTGGGAGAACTTCTCTGCTCTCCCTGGAACTTGTGATTCGCTTCTGCATTTTATTGGAGGAGACAATGTTATTTACAAACTGAAAATATAAGATTCCCCCTGCACATTCAGTATTTTAACTATATACGTTTCCTGGCAATTTCATTTAAATAAATAAATAAATAAATGAGAGTGGGGAATTGGGATCGTGTTTTCCACATGAGAGACATAAATGATGTGCTTGCAGGGGCAGGGGGTGGGATCATACACCATCAAGACAGATCTGCTGTCAGATGATAGAACTGATAAATGGTTTTGCTGCAGACTTCATAGATCTGGAGTATGGATAAAGTAAGTGTAATACATAACAAAGGGCTATATTGAAAGGGTATCTAAAAGTGCAAACCAAATTATAATCAGAAAAGACAGAAGAGTAGTCACTTACCGGACCTGGCTAGAGCAGTGTTTTTCCACGTCCTTGTAACATCTACGTTTTTAAAATCATTAGCTTTATTTTAGGGATACTGCGTAAAATTAGACTTCTTTTAAGTGAGCCTTTAGGTTCATTATGTGTGTGCTGTATGGGTTGTGAGCTGTAATTTAAAAACAAAAAAAAAAAAGGCAAACTGCTGAAACAGTAGCTGGCAGTGGTGGACTTTTTTATTTCCCTCTTAAAAGAGTATTCCATATTCTCTGCAGTTTAATTATTACTTTTTTTGTTGTCACGATCATCAGATATTTTTAAAAGAACATGCTGTGCAGCTTTAAAAAACCAACTCCTCAGACTTGAGACTTTCAAATTAATTCCTCAATTTGTTCATCACTTTTTTCCTATAGTATACACTTCTTACCTTTCATCAGAATTAAATTGATTCTGTACTTTCCATCTTTACTAAAAAATTTATTTCTTTTCCAAATATGGGTTGTTTGATAGTACATTGTTTAGGGCAGCTGCATGGTGCTGTACTGTATATATGAAAGCTGTATGTATTGTCTGAAAGATGAAAGTCTAATTAATTTAATATTTTGGGTATTAGTAACCTGGAAAATAGGGAGAATGACAGCTTCAGCTTTAATTGGTGTATTTCATGGGTTTTGGCATAACTTTGCAGATGTTTTGTCAAAATAGGCAATTCTTCAGTGTAGATTGCCACTAATTCAGCAGTAATTCTGAGGCAGTGGTGCTCCTGATCGATTACATTTAGACAACAATTAAATAGTGTCTGAATATAGTTATTATGCCATTATTTAAAATTAATTAACACCTTTATGATAAATCCATTCCCTTTTTTTAATGTATTAAATAATTCTGCTATGTTGGTGTAACATTGCATGTTGGTGCTATTTTATGCAGTGATCGCATGTTAATGATGTAGTTTTCCTAGAGTATGATGGAGTTTTCCACCACCTCCCTGCAGCTACTCTTTGTTTCTCTTCAGGGTCTTGACTTCTCTAGGTTGTATTCTTTTTCAGTCTTTTCTCACAGTTTTACGTTTTTTTAGATCTATGATGATGATACTGATGATGTCCTACCTTTAGTGGGAGAGAAACTCTTTGTGTCGTTCTAGAAGTATAGTGCCCACAAAATGCAGAGTATTAAAAAATGTTCATAGTACAAAAGTAGAGTAAAAGGCTTGCCTCATGTTTTTTTGAGGTATCTCTTCTGTTTTTATTTCCTGGCTGCTTGGTTCTCTGACAGTACTGTGGGTTTTGGAGCTACTTGGCATGGTAGAGTTTGATTTGTTGACTGATGCATTGTAAATGCAGATGCATTTTTGCTGCTACCTGTCCACTTGGTTTCAATTTTAAATTTGTTTTGCCTGGTTTTGTTGGTTGGTTGGTTGGTTTTTGTTGTTTTTTTGGTTTGTTTTTTTTTCTCTTGATGGAGACTAGGTGCTTTTATATTTGTACTTACATGACAATTCTATTTATTTTTTATCACTTGCGGAGCTGGTGAAGAAATCCTGTCCTTTTCTTCATTGTAGTTGCATGCTCTTCTCCAACTGCCAAGTAATAAGCATGTGGTCTTTTCTTATCAAAATCAGTGGTTATAAGACTTAATCCGAGCAGTGTTTTTGTCAATGCCTAATTGTGCATATTCCTTCATTATGAGAGCATGAATATTAGTAGGTTTGTCATTATTTAGATTTCATGAGCTAAGTTCATGTGATACGTAAAAATATTAACGAAACAAACTTAGCTGATGATCCAGAAGGGAGTCAAGAGGATTGAGATGATTGTAAAGATCCATCATACGGGTTTAGGATGAGGAATTTCCTAGTTCTTACCCTTTGGTGCAATGACTTGACTACAGTGGTATGATATGAAAGAATGTTTCATGAATATATACTGTCAGCGCTGGGAATTACTGTGGTATATTGTTTTTATTCTTCCCATTTTTTGCTTGACATTGTGTTTAATTTTCTTTAAACCATTCTTTTGATAAATAAGCAATATTGGGAAGATGGAAAAAGGTTACTGTAAGGTTAATGTTCAGCTTCTACCTGGGATACATATTAATTTAAATAGTGTTTATGGATAAAACAGCAACAACAACAACAACAAAAAATCATAAAAAACCCCAACTCTCTAGCTAATTAACTGACTGAAGATGTATCTAGGAGTAATTATTTTAGGATCCAGTATTTCCAGGTTAAATTCATTTTTTTGGAGAGAGATGGAATCTACCCTTTTCATTTTGTACATAGTTAACTATTTTCAGGTCTGATTTAGAAATACCAGACTGCTGCGTTTATACGGATGTCCTATTATGTCCCATGCCACTCCTGCTAAACGAGCTATCACTGGTCCTGGTAAAACCTTATACTTTTACATGACAGAGGCTGATAATAGCTATTACTCTACAATAAGCTCTGTGATAACAATTGTTGAAGAATTTAAACTCAAAACTGAAGTGATGTAAGCTGTACCAATATGTGTGTGCCTTAAATGTTAAGTAAAAAAATACCTTGCAAACTGGAATAGTAGGAATTCTCCAATGAAAAATAAAATGCTGGTTTTTTTACTACCCTATTCCATTAGCTTCTTAATTTATGAAGCTAAAATGGAAGTTGGCCTAAGCAATCTCTGACTGATAATTTGTGCTGGGAACAGAAAAAAAAAAAGCTGAACAATGCTTTTGTTTAGAGAAAAGAAACTCTGCTTTGCAATTTTAAGTGAAACATAAAATTTTATTTCTGAAGACATAATCATTTAGACGTTGGATTTTGTGTTTATTTTTTGTACAGGTTATTAATGCTGCTTTGGCTCTTGCTGCCAGACCAAAAAGTCAAGTGGTGAAAAACAACATGGAGATGTATAGGAGTACATGGGAGAATCACATCCATGTTCTTACTGAAGCTGTGGATGATATAACAAGTATTGATGATTTTCTTGCTGTATCGGGTATGTTGATTTTCAGACTCTGACTATTCCTGTGTATGCTTTGAAAACTTATCATTGCATTACAGTAGAGAACCAATGGCAGATTAAGTTGGGTAAGGTTTTGTGAAGCTGTTGCTTCTTTTTAAAATGTCTCCACACAGTATTTATTTCTACTCTGCACAATATAGAATTGGGTAGAAGTTATTTGAGCAAACTTAGGTGTACAAAGCAGAACGGGTATGTTGCAATGAGTACATTTACCTGTCCTCACAGATTCATGTAGCTCTAAGTTTCACAGTTCTCTCTGCAGCTCTGAGAAGTCTCCTTCTTGAAAAGGAAAGTGCCTATCAGTGTACATATACATAAACCAGAAGATTCACATGATGTGGTGTGTTCCCGTTGCTTTAGAATGCACTGTACCATCTCCAGAATTTTCAGAGTTACAAACATTGTTAAGCAAAATGTATTTATAAATCTTTTCGCTGAAGAGACCTTTGATAGTAAAATGTATTTGCTGAAGCAGTGGGAGTCTGCAAAGCATAAACAGAAAACAGCTGGTTTACTCACAGTTTAAAGATCCCAATTCTACTTTTTTTCCCAATAGATTCCCAGTTTTTGACTTCTCTTAAGTTAGTTTAACCAGCACAGGAAGGAAAAAATTCTCTCATCTTCATTAAATGTAGTATGATTTTTGTGTTTCCTTATGTCCAGTGTACCCTGCACTTGCCCTTTTTTCTTCAGGAATGTGCATTGGGCTTAATTCCATGTGTTAGAATTGTTTGGTTTATGCAGCAATATATGAGTAAGTTCTGCAAGTGTCAGTAGTTTGAAAGCATTGTAAGTGATGCTGGAACTAAGTTTATTTTCCCAAATTATTCTTTGCTCATTAAACCTGAGTGTGGACTCTTGTCTAAAAGGGGACATAGCTTGATAGCTTGGATAGTCATGGTCTAAAGCTTACTTCTGTATCTTCAGAAACACCACATCCAGCTGCACATTACTGTTGCAGCTGGAAGCTGCTGGACTGGAGTCCCCTTGACTGAGTGGTGTGTTTTTCTTGTGATCAAGATGTGGATATTACAGGGCAAAATTGTAACAGAATCACAGAATTATTGAGGCTGGAAAAGACTTCTGAGATCATCGAGTCCAGCCTATGACCTAACACCACGACATCAGCTAAATCATGCAACATCCAATCTTTTCTTAAACACCTCCAGGGATGGTGACTCCACCACCTCCCTGGGCGGTCCATTCCAGTGTTCTACCACCCTTTCTGTGAGGAAGTGCTTCCTGATATCCAACCCAACCCTCCCCTGGCGCAGCTTCAGGCTGTGCCCTCTCCTCCTGTCACCGGTTGCCTGGGAGAAGAGCCTGACCCCCACCTGACTACAGCTTCCCTTCAGGGAGTTGGAGAGAGTGATGAGGTCCCCCCTGAGTCTCCTCTTCTCCAGGCTGAACAACCCCATCTCCCTCAGCCTCTCCTCATCAGACTTTCCCTCCAGTCCCTTGCCCAGCCTCGTCGCTCTCCTCTGGCCCC
>JANHGN010018206.1:9079-19138 GCA_024605025.1 Megaceryle maxima
AATTAATATGTCTAATTATAATTATATTCTATATTATTAATAATTAAATTGTCATACAACAAAAATAATTTAACATTGCAAAATAATAATTAATTCATTAAAGTAAAATTAATTAACTATATCAGATGTGGTAAACAAAAAGCACTTTTAAATTAGTATTAGACATAACATTAATTACTGAAAAAACAGGCCTTTTAGGTATTGAAAAGAAGTCAATGTCTGAGGATAAACAGTATATAAAAAAAAAATATTAATCTTAAGTCCTATAAGTACAATTTTTATCAGAGTATTCAGGACCGTGTTATTTATTTGTTTCAGTGTGTTTCATATGTGAACTCTGTTTCTTTCTTTTTAAAACTGGGAAATAGAAATACTAAACCGCTGATACACAGGGGGGTATTTCAAAATACGTACAGTTCAAGATCAGATAAATGGATAGAAAATACCACTTTTAAAACATTTTGACAGTCATCTTTTTTTTCTTTTTACAGGTCACCCCTCCAATCTGACTGACAGAAACTGCTATAGTTCAGAAATGCACTGCTCCCCAAATGGTCTTTTGCTATAGCAGGATGCAAGCCTGCATTAAAGCAATAGCTTGGAGACAGGCACAACTAAATCTTCCATAGCTTCTCTAAATCCACTAAACCAAGGACTAATAGCATAAGAATGATGACCTTTCTAACTATGTGCTCAGCCTGGCTCTTTGCCTGTTTTATGGCTCTATAGATGACAAATCTGCAAGAACAGGAACCGATACGTGGCCTTATACATTTTTTTTGCAGAGATCAATATTAACATCATGTAATGTTAGAGAAACCAGTCACAGGAACTAGTTGCACAGTTTATAAAATTCTTTTTATCAGTCTGAAATTTACAGACCCCTAGAAATTCATCATGTCTGAAATGTTTGTGAAAGATGACCAATAAGAGGAATTTTATTTAATTTAACCATCTATGCGTGAGAAACATCTAAAGGCACCTATATTTGAAGAAATAAAGGTTAATAAAGTTAAATTGATTATTTAAAGTCCAAGTAACCTACATATTATGTTGTTTGGGCATGAAGAGTAAACCTACAGTCTATAGGTCAAGTATAAGAAATTATATTAAAATAACCACATTCTGACATAAAACAGTTACGGAATCTGCCATAAAAACTCATGGTACTGAACTCCTTATCATAGCCACTGCGAAAGTCTTTAAGGATCTCTCTGGCACAGCATCTTACTCTACATGAAGATCTATTCAATGACATCCTGTGTGGCCTCATCTGCAGCTAGGCAGACATTTATCAAGGACATAAGAATTCCTGTTAGGCAGATAGAGCCCCCTGAACTATTTCTGTTAAGATTCCCAATGCACTTCTATCTCCCTGTTCAGACAGCCACTATATTCCTGTGTGCAAATATATCCAACGGTTGTTTTTTTTGTTTGTTTTGTTTGTTTGTTTGTTTGTTTTTCTAGGGAAAGAAAAGTGCACTTATCATTTTCTCAGTTCAATCTCCTTAATCTACCCCATGATTCTACCTCAAGACTGTCAGTTGTTGCTCAGCAGAGAGGGAACAGGATATGTCTGAATTTACAGATGCAGATTTTGGAAATATAATAATCTGTCATGCAGAACACTCATTTTTTACTGTTTTCAAAATTAAAACTTTGTGTATTAGAGCAACTGTATTTTTCTATTTCATATTTCTACAAATGAATTATGTACTTTAAGGGTAAAGAGAAATCAATGACAAAACCAGTTTTTATAAAAATCACAATATAACGAACACTGCAGAAATTATAAAAAATGGTACATGTTATCACAAAGCCAGGATGGTATGTTTTTATCAAACAGACAGTTCTCATAGATTACTTTGCAAACAGAGATACAAATTTTACGAAAAGAAATTTTATGTCTTTGACCTTCTTTAAATTACCTTTACAATTTCACTTGTTTATTATTATTATTAAATTTCTGAGTATAAGCATTGCTAATATATCCATCTCATCCTTGTTTCCCTTTTTCTTCCTGAAAAGGTTCAATCTAGAGGTAAATTTACCAAAACTCTTTCATAATCCCCAGCAGTGACATGATTAAAGAAGAAACACCGTGTTATCAAAATCAGGTGTTCCTACAATCACAACAAAACAAAACCCCTGTCTTTGGCACATTTATACACAGCTTATATTTACAGATTGTGGCATAAAATTAATATACTTTTTATTTTCACTTAATAGTTCAAGCCATATTTGTTAGATAAATGCCAAATAGAGGACACAGCATAAAACAGTTAAAAAAACTGTAGCTGCTATGTGTTACCTCAGTTATTAGGAACACTGTAAATACTTACTAGTAACTCAGTTTGCATATTCCTTATTTTATAGTCTTGAATACAGAAACAGCAAAATCTGTCGATGTTATTTATAACATGTAATAAATACCACAAGTCTTTTTGTTTTTTCTATATTAACTCTGATGTTTACTCTTAATAAAGATTGCCTAGGGCAAGCTGACAAAGCAAAGCATTGAAATTCTCTGCAAATTATTTACAGGTGAAAGCAAAACCTGCATAAATCCTGATGATGATCTCACATCCTCTTGTCTCAGGACAGCATCACACAGGATGCTGCTATCACTTCCATCATTGTCACTTTTTACTTAAAATAACTATGGTAAAGAACTAATTACCATTTTTAGAAATAATTATATAAGATGGTATCCGGAGAGAATATCTATAAAGCACCTGGATTTTGCTTACTTTCCTAGCTCCCCAAATGATTTTCCACATTTTCGGAAAGCATATGCACTCAGCAGGCAAGAGGGCAGGATGTATAGCTGCACTCCTTCAGCAGGCCTCTTCCCTGTGTTCACCTGTGTTCCACCTGCTGCCACTACCAAATATATTTGTCAAGTTGTCCATTCTTCAACAGTCAAAACATACAATAAATATTTTAAAATATTTTTCTTAATAATAGGCCTGCACTGTCATTGGTACCAATGAAATACACACAGAGAAAATTCATGACTGAGGTCTGCTTCTGAAAAATGCTGGAATCTCACCCAATTCAGTGACTTAGAAGCCACCTAAGCTACTCTTCTCCTATGATCAATGGAAAGAGAGGTCCAGGGAATAGTTTGTGTGTAAAGTAAATGGAATAGTTTGACTTTTGAAGGTACTTATTCCTCATCTTTTGCAGTAGTCTTAGATAAGTAACTTGTGATAGACGATATGCAAGACGAAGTGAAATGGATTGTCCTAAGGGCCAAACTACACCTTTAACTAGCCAAATTTAAAAAATATGATTCTTCATTAAAATTGGAATTTGTACCTCATACTTACCTTGAGAACTCAACCTAATATATATGTAGGGATCTAGCAACAGTTTTGTTGATTAAAATACATTCATATGTAGCATAATTCTTCCCCAGTCAATTAAATCTTTTCAGAGAACACAGAGTTAGACTAGTACAGGGAACTTTTGAAAACCTTATCCCTGTACAGCCAATGTGCATGAAGATAAGCTTATTTTAATAGTGCTAAATAGGACCACTATGCTCTAATATTAGGCTGAAACATCTATTATATTTTAATAATGAAATACAGATTAAGAATAAAAATTTTTTAACAAATCTATTATCCTATTGTCAACATAAGTCAGTAAATAGGAATTTAATTCTGATCTAGTAAACACGAGAAAAGCATGTAAAAAATTTAATAATGCAGCATGTTCAAGAAGGAACCAAATTTAAACTGTTAAGGTGTTGAAATCCATTACACTTCATACAGCATGGTATTGTAAACTATCTCTATAAACATATATAAGATGTATCACCTCAGGAGAATCATTTCAAACTCTCCTGAAAAAGGTAACCTAGCGTTTCTAAAAGCTGAAGACAGTAACTTTACAATCTGTGCTTTCTTGAACTTTCCTCAGGATGGATGACAGCACAACCAGATTAGGGAACCTGACTCTCACAGTACTTGGACTGTGACTCGCAGCTTAGAATTCCAGAGTGTGGACAAAATTCTGCACTCAGTAAAAACACTAGTTCCATTACTGACCTCTGTCCAAACTCATAATATCTTTGTGAAGAAAAAAAAAAGCTATTATCCACTTCTTATTAACAAGAAACCAAAAGCGTAATATTAAGGGCATGTCTAGAATAAGACAGATCTAAATCCATGTTGAAGGACACTCATGAAAGCATCCTGTTAATGAGGTCCTGTATTTCTCTCATCAATTCTTTCGTACATGGATTTTGAATCTCTGTGTTTTAGTCTCACTAAAAACGATAAAAAAAAAATCCTACACAACAAATCCACATACCTCAAAAACAAACCCAAAACAACACAAAACCCACTCCCCCAAAAAGCCCCACTATTTGATGTGATTTCAGGATTTTACAATTATATTAATGGATACATTTGCAGGTCATCCTGAAACATCTACTGTTTAGAACTAGTACAAGACTTTGAACATGTTTAAGCTCAGAACACAGAGACAACATAATAATATTGCATCATACAGTACTGTATCATGTAGTGATGTAATGAACTAAATTGTATTACTGGATTCCATGCACAGTGCCTAGTAGTTCATAATGATTTGTATTACCTCTGCTCCATATTTTAGATGTTGCTTTACTCTGCTTAAATACATATTTTATTCTGCTTAAACTCTTAACCATAGGTCATCAGTTTGTTTCTATTCCTTTTTCTGTACCTTTATTTTCCTTCTGTGTCTGCAAAATGCCAACACACAATTTAATAAAGAATCGCCAAGAAGACAGGTAAAAGTTTACCCAGAATTTTCCAGTCTGAATATCTTCCTTTTAAACTCTCTTATCCCCCTTTAAAGCTGAGTGATAAACCCTTACATTCTCTTAGCCCCCTCTAAGGCTGTGCTATAAACTATGAATCTATTCATAGCTTGGATCATTAATGAGTAAGTATATGTCTTCCTTTAAAAAGAGCTAGCAAAGGCATAACATTGCCTTATTTTCCCCCTTCGCTGTCAATTACACACAAAGTCACAGAATAAGTTTCTCACAAATCAAGCTTCCTAGCTCTTGAATTATGGAAAAGCAGAGAAGATGGGCACTATTTTATTTGTGCTCGAAATACTTAAGCCTCTTCTGAAAAGAAGAGGTTTCATGAAAAACAGAGGATTAGTCATAAAAATTACATTTCCTCTGTTTACTTTTCTCAGCATAGGTGAACCATAGGTGTTAGTCAGACTGAATCTGAATTTAATTTGGGATGTTGATTCATGGAAACAGAAATCAGCCTGATTTGGGGAAAACTGGTTGGTTAGTTTGGTTTTGTCACAACTGTAACTGAGAAAAGATCCCTCTTTGGGAAAACAGTGTCCAAAATGTCATACAGACATGTACTGCTATTCTATGAAACAGGGAAATTCTGTAAATGAAGATCTTAACTGTCTTGCCTTTCACCGTATATGTTCAGAACTCCAAATATTTAAAGTTTTATGGCAGAAGTTTATTATTAAAACAAGCAAATAAACTTATCAAACAACAGAAACATAACAGCCACCAACAAGCAACTAATAGCAACGTACTTCTGGATCTCCAACACTTTTTGCAATCCAACAGAAAAAAAAACAAAATTTAAATAATGTTCAGTTTCCACATTTTCTTAATATTTGACTCCTTACTGCACAGTAGTATCCTACTATATATGAACAATAAACTGGTTTGGTGGGAAAAAGAGAGACTGAAAATCTAGAAATCTTCACACTGCCACTGGGAAGGTAAGACTAAAAACTCAGAGTATCATAACTGGAATTAGAATACAGATACTATATAACTCCAAAGTACCTTATATGTGAGTAAAATTCCCACATATGTCAGTATACATATTCCATTGCCTCCTCAAGAAAAAGTTCCCTCAAAACCCCAAACAATGTAGCAGATTTACTTTATTTGGCTCTCAGAACAGCTCTTCAAAGAGTCAACATATAAATTTTTATTTTAAGGTTCATTAATTTATTTCTTCAGAATATTTGTGTTTAAACAAAAGAAAAACTGTGGAGAAAAAAAATTGGAAGCAATTGTCTCCACCACAGGTTCTCTTTGTTTTATATCTTTATTTCTTTGTATTAGCTAGGTAGCCTATGATTCATGTCCCTTCAAAATAATTCCAAATATAAGCACATAAAAAAAAGTAAACAGTTCTACAAGTATAGAAATATAAAGCTTTCCGCCAGTGTCTTAAACATGCACTGTATTTGATGAAGAGGAAGAGGAAGGTAGAGAGCATCAGTTTCACTTGACAAAGGTATCCCAAATATTTTATTGATTTTTTCATAAAAGTCTTTACAAGAAACTGGAGTGCTAGGATGATTAAAAAATAGCTCTTCTTTCTGAATTCCACAGAAAAATCTAGGGGATAAAGAAGCAAAGAAAGAAAAAAGACAGGACTCTAACTGTTCTCCTTTTCTATGAGAAAATTCTTGCTTAAATGCTAGGCCTTTCCTTTGGGAGACAAAACAAATACCTGCAGTTTTCCACTACGGAAAAAAAAAAAAAAAAAAAGTGGTAGGCAGAAAGATGTACTTACTACAAGCTGGGTTTCCTTTTCTCTTGAGATTGTTCCTTTTCTTCCTCCAGATTACAAGTTTACAATGCCTTAAACATGGGATACACATTACAATCTATCAGAAACTTACCACAGTCAACAGTCAAACTGCCTAATTATTGAGCTAGACATTCAGTGACTGCATATGACCATTGGATCTGCAATTCTTTCTTATTAGTCCTTCTTATTAAATCTTGTGATGAACTATAAACCATTGATTGCAATCCCTAACACCTGCCTTTTAAATACATATTGCCCTCTATGTTTTTCAAAAATTTGAGGTGAATCTCTATCATGTCAAAAATAGGAAAGATAGTAATATGTTTTATTTGGAGATTCCAGAACTCTGAGACATCCCCTTGATCGATATTAGCATGGTTTTGATGATATGCTGAAAATGTGAAAAAACAATAAAGTAAAAAAATACTAACTCAGTGAGAATTTTAGAAAGGCTGAAGATTGCTTCCCTAGAATGATAAAAATAATAATAATAAAAAAGAGGTATTAACATTCCTAGACATGTTTTTACTCAGTTGCTTCTCTTATTCAGGACTTTTTCTACTGGATACCATGGAATAGTAGTCAGATTCTTTGTGTTCTGCTGTCTCACCTACACAGATTCAGAATTATGCCTAATTATTACTGAAATCTCTGTTTCTACCCGTAAAAATGTGGTTTCTGATTTAAAAAACTCCTGCCACACTGTGAATACTACAATCTCAAAATGGAAGACACGATCTACCACATTTGGATTTACATAGAAGTAGTTGAGGCATATAATTTTAGGCATCACTTATAATTTAGACTTTAAATGCTAAGGCGCCTTTAAAATTTCTTTTCACAACATTCTTCAAAGCCTGAAGATTCATTCTGACTGTTTTTAATCCCAAATATGCTGTAGTACTTGTTGATCTTTTGTAAAGGACCTTTCTGTATGTGGATTCACATTGCATACACAATAGCATTAATGCACATAAACTCCTAGTGTCCCTCAATGTAGATGTTAAAGAATTCACTAACACTGGTAAGAGCTGTACATTTCATTACGCACAAAGAAACCTCCTCAGACTAATACTAATGTTAGTATTAAATTAGTACTAAAGATTATTAGCAGTAACAAATAGATGTTCCATTTTCAGTAAAGGCAAGATACATTTTATGACCATCTCTTATACCAAATTTATCAAACTCATAATGATAAATGCATGTTGTCATAATCTTTCACTGTCACAGTGTACTGCTGCCCTAACAGCATCCACTCTTGTAAAATAGAATTGCAATCAAAAAGTTTAAAATTAATAGCTGTGAAATCTCTAGCACTCGTAAGCATGTGTTTTTATCACTTCCATGCTGTGCAGATCAGGTACTCTTGTTATTTATTATTTGTGACAGTGAACAATTCCCACTCGCTTTAGTGAAAAAGTGAAGAGCTGTTTGCATAACTAGCAAGGTGAAAAAACAGATTTCAAACTGTTGGAATCATTTCACAAGAACAACGTACACATATGAGAAAAGAGATCTCTTTCAGAGCACTATAATGTGCTGACTACACTAGGTGTTATTCTACACTCTGTATATCACTTCTTCAAAAGCAGCTCTTGCAATATGTTCTACATTTGCAAAAAGCCTGAAATGATGGAGTCTTGGTACAGTACAGGGGCTCCTATGTACTCTAGTAGTCACCTTCATCATCTTTACATTGGGAAAATGTGAATGTTTATCATGCCTTATCTGCAGAAATCTGCAGATATGGTATATGGTTAGTACATAGTCTGCAACTGATCCAGAGAGTACTCTGGGATCCACACTCACAACAGCTAGCCCACACACCACCAGGCTAGAGTGAAGCATTAGTTCCTGCTGTAGTTTGATTTCAGACATGTTCCTCTCCCCTCTGAGTCAAGCAGTAGAATATGTGATTTTACAGGTAAATACTCATTTTGAATCAGCAGTGCTTTATATTCTAAAGAAACAAACGTTTTAAGAGGAGAAGCTAAAGAAAAAAAAAAAAACAAAACACATGGCTATTATGTTTTCTTTATATTTTTCTTTTCTTCATTTCTTTTAAGAAATGGAACATGGAGATAGAATCTCAAAACAGTATATATTTCAAATTAAAAAGGAAAGGTTAAAGACAGTAACTGTAATGGTATTACAAAATGACTCCATCTGATTAATATTAATGTACAGGAAAATCTATCATAGATCAGGATACAGAGTAAGATTTGCCTGTAGGCAATACTACTATCAGTGCACAATTAGTTGCAGATCAGAGACACTATCCTTAGATCTGTTCTCATGCCAGTAATCTGTTTCCTAGTTGATTGAAAACCAACGGCTCCTGATGAAATGCTATTTATTTAGCTACAGACAATTTGATTAAAAGTAAGGGTAATAGTAAGAAAAGTAGTAATGCCCAATGCAACATGAAATAGTGTGGCTTATATTTTAATTGAGATATTTCAGCGAAGAATATGAAATTACTAAATGAAACAGGATATGTTACATGAGAAGCTTTTATGGCAAAGTCATTTTCTTTCGATTAAAAAAAACCCCTTACATTGTGAGTGCTAAAAAGAAGTCTTTTCTACTGTCAATTACAATAAGCCCATCACAAAGTATGAATTCTTAGTCCTTAATGCTAAATCGTTTCAATCCTTGGACTTATTTCATTTATTTTTTTCTTTGCTAACAGATGGATTTTCTTTTATCCTTAGTAATTCGCATCAATAGTAGATCATGAAGTCTTATAAATACATAAAGCCTTTTAGAAACATTTGATAGAATGATGCTTTAGACAGTCCTTTCATATTTCTGTAGCATTAATTCTCCAGGAAGGATTCTGTATAATTTGAAGAGTTCGATCACTTTAGATATTTAATTAAGAACTAGTAAAGAAAAAATACATACATTTAGCATTCAAGGTTCCTAGAAAGGTGCACTAATATTCAGTATTAGAAAGTCCAAGATGAATTTTCAATTCATTCAGCAGAGTCTGAAAGGACCAGTTGAATATAACATACTCTAGTCCCCTTGCATGTCACATAAGTGATAAAATATTTTGAAATATAATGAAAACAAAATATTCTTAATTTATTCTGCACAGACAAATTTCACACTGTTGCTTAACTTTTGCTCTGCATTAAATAACAACTAAAAAGAACCAGACTAGCAACATTTTATAAATAAATATTTAAAGAACTGGTGCACAAAAAAAGATAGGACCAATTATATAAAGTGCCCAGTGATCTCTGCAAAACACAAAATGGCAAAGGCAGTGCCATTTTTGTAAAAAGTTACACAAGTTTCCTTCACTTCTAAAATAAATATCTCTTGTGGGGTTTTTTGGGTTTTTTTTTTTTGTTTTTGTTTTGGTTTTTTGTTTGTTTGTTTGTTTTGGGGGGGTTTTTTTTTGTTTTTTAATTAATTTAAAGAAATTGTTTAAACGCCTGCCAGTAGCGTTTTTTTT
>JANHGN010018206.1:23731-40797 GCA_024605025.1 Megaceryle maxima
TCCTGCATCACCTCCAGGACCTACAGGAGCAGCCGGTCCAGGCAGGTGCCCGTGTCCTTCCCACAGAGCTTTGTGCTTCCATTCATTGCAGAACAACACAGAAGGAAGTAAGTGGAGCTGGAGCTCGTCAGTGAAAGGAGAACGGAGAGATCAGTGACAGAAATCCCCATGTAAAAGCAAGCTCAGGGTGGTGTCTATCCATACACAGCAACCAGCTTAGCAGCCATCCCTGGTGCGCAGCTCCAGCTGCTCTCCAGATGTGTCAGGCATTAAGCTGTGAGATGCGTTGGTCTCTGGGGAATGTATGTCAGTCATACACCTCTTCTCTGATCTGCACTGCAGTCATCTGGGGGAGGGAGCTGTCTTCTGACCTCACCTGTCTTCTGGACTTGTGCAGTGTAAGCAAGTCTGAGGGAGCCTGTGCAGGGCTCTTCCCCTCCCTTCTGAGTCAGAGGGTGGCTGGAGAGGGGGACCGTGCAGTGCAAGGGCCCCTTCCCTTGGGTGACTGCGAGCGGAGCTGAGAGCAGGCGCTGCGATGGCCACAGACAGGTTCCATCAGGAATCTCTTCTCCTCTTGAGGCAGCTGCAGGTGGTTGGACATCGGCAGCTGTGCAGAGACACTCGCAGGCTGGAAAAGCAGATGGACTGACAGCCTTTTTTATAGCCTGTATAACATGGCACCAACATTTCTCACACCTAAACCCATGTGAAATATTTTTTCAGTGCTTTGCTGAAAAAATCAAAAATACTTGAAGCATAAAGGCAAGTGCATTTCCCCACAGTCCACTCCTGAATATCCTGCAACCCCTGCAAGAGGGCCCCAGCCCCGGCCCGGAGCTGCTGCGGCAGCGCTCCCAGGGCGGCCTCTCCTGGCTGCACCAGCCTGGAAAAGAGAGGCAGCAGCAAGAGCTGGCACCGGGCTGTGGGCTGACGGGCACCAGGGCGGGAAGAGGCTCTGCCAGCAGCATTCGCCTGCTCTGGGGTTGTGCCAGTTTGCCCTGTTTGCCAACTCCCAGGCTGCGATTCCTCCCCAGAGCTGCCACCATTGTACAGAGCCTTGGACGAAGCCCTCGCGTTGCAGACGCACCGCCCGCTGCTCCTCCCAGCCGAGGACTTTGGCTAAAGAGCAGGAATCAAACCCTCCCTGAAGGGAGAGACGGTTCTCATCGAAACTAAAATCCTGTGAATTTGGCACCTGAGTTTTCACTTTCGGCACTGGCGTTTCCCTCCTGCCACCACAGAAGGAAATGTCAACCTGAAGAACTTGTGAAAATATTTACACTGTGGCGGTTCTGTTGGGTTTTTTTCAGAGGAAAGAGAAACTCAACATGTGATTGCCAGTGAACGTGGGCTAAAACTGGTTGTCTCTCTAGTTTGTACCAAGACTGACAAAATTTTCCTTGTAGCACTGGGTTTGATTTCAGACAAGAACCTAAAAGGAGCTGGAATAATAAATTATCCTTACATCAAAATGCCTCTTGTGCTGTAGAACAAGGAAATGGAGAAAGTGCCCGGTAAACGCCAGCAGACCAGACATCTTGGTACTTCCCTGATCTCTCCATAAGGTGTCAGCTGTTGTTAACTGGCAGATCCAAAGGAAATCCCGACCCACTGGTGTCCTGCTCCCCAGGGCCAGCTCTGGCAGATCCTCTCCTCTCCTGCCTCCCAGGGAGGAGGAGCAGCGAGTACCGCAGCACTTGGACCTGACACTGCTTAACCTGGGACTTGCATTTTACTAAGAGGTCAGGACACAGCAGAGAAGTTTGGCTAGTAAATCCTACCCGTGGCTAATCGGAAGCTGCCGTTGACTGCACAACAAAAGTACAATAATAGGTAATTAAAACACATACAGATGTCATGATATGTGCCACAGAGTCATTCCAGTGCTGTCCAGGGCCACCCGCGCTGCTGTGGACTGGGGGAGCGCGTTCCCTCCGGCTGCTGCCGGTCCCTGCGCCCACCCTGCCGAGTGACTGGGACACATCTGGCATCTCCCTCGGTGGGATGTTTGGAGATGCAGCAGGAAAGGGACCTCGGCAGCCCTGCACCACGGGCTGCAGCTCTCTAGAGGGCACTCGGCTCTTGCTGAGACTGCCGAGGGTGCCCCGGGGAGAGGTGTGAGGCAAACCCTGCTCTTGACTAAAGAAGATGAGCCATCATCTTCTTCTTACAGAATACCTGGCTAAACAGATGAGGCAGTGTCTGCACTATGTGCTGGAGAGGCCCCACAAGCTGAAAACACACCACAAACCATCAGCCCCAACGTCTCCCTCCAGCTCGCTCTCCTGTACTCAGTGGTCACGTTCGTAGTGCGGTCGACACGGCCTGATCCTGTGTGTGGGACTGTGGCTATTGCAGGAGAGGGCCCAGGCTTCCCTCTGCCTCTTCCAAGCCCCCAGCAGCATTCCCTGTCTGTGGGTGCCTGGACTGGGAGCCAGGCTGAAACTCCCTGTGCCAATTTGCTAATACCTGTTTACGGTTTTGGCACGGCACTGGAATGTTCTGCATCAGGTCGTTAGGCAGGAGCACAGCGAAACCCGGGGTGGCCTCAGGGCTTGTGCCCGTGTTACAGGGACCCTTTGCCGACAAAGGTCTTGCCAAGGCAGTGGCATTGGCTGGGAACCCAAAGAGCCAGCTGTGTGAGGGGCTGCTTAGACCCCAAACGACAAAGTTCCCCACCAAAAGGCTTGTACTGTACAAGTCTCTCACAGCTCTGACTCACCTAATTACTGCTCCTATCATAATCACCATCGTTCCACTGGGTGGTGAATCTTTTGAAGGTGCTTTTTAATGTTTCATCAGTACTAGTCCCTGCAATAACGAATGAGTAACAGATCAAGTTTAATGTACACAAGAATTCTTCTTTTTCCTACAGGAAAGCTGCCTGGATCTTTCTGCCTGCCCTTGCATGGGGGGCAGCAGCTCCCCTCCCAGTGCTGCAGCCCAGTTTAACTGTCGGGTGGGTGAACATGCTGTGTTAGGACCATCTCACCCAACAAGGAGAACACGTTCCAGGGATATTGCCCATGACCATGCATCTCGGGTGTGGGCAGATGCCAAGACCTACACCCTGTTTTGCAGAAGAGAGCGGGAGTGTGAGGACTTCTCCCTCACTTCAAAACAAATAACAAACGTGATTGAGCCCTAATATGTCCCAACTAATCTGGATCAAGTTTTCTCAGACTTTTCAGTTTTCAAACATGCAGCTTTTTATGGGGATAAGAAAGAGATCCTTGTCATTAAATGTCAGTGGAGAGGAGAACAGCTCCGTGCTGTGTTAGGCAGCTCACCCTCAGAGGAAGGAAGAGCAGTGTACATCCTCAGCACGAGAACAGGGTTTCCTTCCAACCCAGCTGTACTCCAGGGCCGAGGCTTCTTCTTTACTATGGAGGAATAGTGTTCTATGGGATTACCTAGGATTTTTTATTTATTAAAATTGCTTAATGATTATATAATGGAAGTTAGTTTATAATGTATAATTATGAGAATGAGTCATATTCCCCAGATAGACCTTCCACAGTTTTTCTCTCTGGAGCAACATAAACAAACTGAATTCTCCTGGCAAGATGTCACCAGAAGTAGGAAGGATGGAGGAGGACTGATCACCACTGAAGCACAGAAAAGGGTGGGCAACAGTCCAGCTGTACCCCCACAAATGTGCTCGGCAGCCTCAGCAGCTTCTTCCCAAAACAGAGCTCAGAAAAGGCGGTGCCACCGGAGCTGTGCCACAGGAGCTGTGCCACAGGAGCTGGCCGGAGCCTGTGTGTGCTCAGCCCACACACCCATCACGGTGCCATCACCCCAGCCCTCCGTGGGGGCTGATTCAGCCTCACCCCTTTCTGCTGCCACACACCCTGGAAGGAGAAAGGCTTCCTTCCCTCCCAGGCCCTGCTTTCAGCCAACACACGTCTGCGTTGCCGTGGAGCACACGAGAATTCTGCTATTTGGGTGCACTGGGTGAATCCATGTCCACAGTGCCTGAGCATTTCAGGCTTAAATAGTCCACCCGCCTCCTCCGGGCAGGAGCTTGAACGGTTTCATCACAGGAAAAGGGAAGAGGCCTCATTGCAAACAATTAGGGTGCCATCTGCCCTCAAGGCATCTTCCTCCTCCTCCTCCACCCCCTCCTACCTTGCCTGTGACCCGAAGCATGCGAGTCAGGGTGCAAGGGCAGGTTTTCAGAATGCCATTGAACTCTCGGCGTCGGGGGTACATTGTGACCCTGTGCTCTCTCCATTAGTTATGTCCAGTGCAATAAAAACCAGCTATCTCTTTGAAAACACATCCCGAGTTTTAAATCTCACCTTGCAGTTCAATTCACACTTGTTTTTTATGCCAGTAAAAGGTACAGATGTTTGCAGCTTCTCTGGAGCTGCCTTTCAGAGGTCTCTCAAGAAGAAAAGAATCCCAAAGAGCAATTAATACTCATTCCTAACAGCCCTGAGACTCTGCTGGATACCCACGAGCAGCCAGGGCTGAGGATGCCCCACACAGGGTCCAGGAGAGACACTGTCTGGTGCTCAGTGAAGACTCCTGCCTCGTGAGCACCTCTCTAGGCGCAGCCATTGCGGCCCCTCAGACTCTGCTTGTTGTAGGAACTGGAGTTTTCTTGGCTTTATTCATCTGCCCATGACTGAGAGCTGTCCTCAGTGTGGTCAGAAGATATGTCCGTGCCAGTTTCCAGCACTGGTAAGGCTGCTTAGGTGGGCAAGTAGAGAAAAGTGAGCTGAGATGCTCAGCTGGTTCTGAGCATCACAGCCCGGAGTGCTGCCGGGCAGTTCTGAGGTATGTAGCCTGCACAAATTCTAGGGCAAAACTGGCATTAAATCCTCCTTTCACATATGAAACATGAAACTGTGAAGCATGTTGCAGAAAAGCATCCTCACTGACACTCCAACTATCCAAACATGCTCTTTTTGTGAATGGAAGACATGAAGCTTGCACCACCTGAAAGGGGCGACTCCCCCGACGGATGCAATAAACACCTCTCCAGAAAAAACCCCAAGTGCAAGCCCTTGCACAGAGACAGACCCACGGCCTGTAACACGGGGGGCAGCAACTGGAAGCCAAGGGTTAAACAACATAACCCGAGTTTCAAGAAGAGAATTCAAGAGGAAAGGATTTCTCGCTGGAACAAGTGAAAATTTCATGACTTAGACTCCACTAAGTTTTGCAGCGAGCCTTTATAATTTCTACAGAACTTCCAGAGACAGCCTTGCTTCCCTGGACGTTTCAGAAATGAAGTCGAGCAGAAGATGAGACTTTAGGTGTGTCCCATGGTGTGGGCGAGGGTGTGCAGGGAGGGGCATTTATAAAAAGATGTTGCCACAAACACTCGCTATAAACCATAGCAAACAAACCTCTAAATTAGCAACAACCAACAACACAAAGGCTGAGCTGGAAAGGAATTATATTCCAAATCAATACCGGAAGTTGGTGATCATACAAGAGCTTGACCTACTAAGAACAGCAGCTGAGTGACTGTGTTTTGCTAAAGGTTGTGCACCTGGGAAGGACAGGCAGGAGAGGAAAGAAATGTCCAATGTTTGAGGCTCAGGTTGCTGCAAGAGCTCAGAAGAGGGATGCTCAGCTGAGCCATCCACTGCTGTGTATCTGAAACAGACACAATCTTGAAGAAGAAGATGCAAGACAGCAAATATTTCCTGCTTCTGGTCATGCTGGGTCCAGGAATGGCAAACGAAACTGAAGGGAAAATGCTATTTTGATGAACAGCTTATTGACCTAATCCCAAACCCAGGACCTTAACCCTTCTCCTCCAAATCTGTATTTGCACTGCAGATGGAAAAACCCTGACCGAGATTCCGAAACCCCCTCAGGAGTGGGAACATCCCCTCCTGTATTCACAGACGTGCCACAGGAGACCAGCCCAGAGCCAGGATACCCTCCCTGGACGCTCGGCCATCCTGTAACTGCACATGGACAACTACTCCCTGCAACAACCTCTCACACTCCTTTCCTTACACAGAGCTGTTCTCCAGCTGTTGTCCTGTAAAACGTAATAGTAGATGTGTGACTGAATAAATTGCTGACATGTATATTTGCCAATGTTCAAGTTTTTATGAGAAACTACAAAGATGTCCGAGTGGTTCAGTGCACCTACAAACCCCATCCTGCGATAGGGTTTTAAAAGGCAGAAAACAATAAAGGACTCAAAATAAGGCGCATACAGCATAAGGTGACTGAAAACCCAGAATCTATTAAAATATCACTGAAGTATAAAAAAAATCAGCTGGGATTCCTTGGTAAATACCTGAAAGGGGAAAGAACGTGAGGAATGTCGATGTTGAGACAGTAACGTTCATCGCTATCCCATAATACATCGGTTTATTGTTGTGCTGAAAGAGATGCGAGCAGCCTGAGGTGAGTAGGCTGAGTTTATTTTGGATGACTGTAAGTCAGTGGACTAGATCTCAAAAAAGATCTGCCCAATTCAGAGCCACCCAATAGAAATTACATGTTTTGTATTAATAAACAAACGGTCACGAACACTCTGAGTATGGGTTAAGCTCCCTGACACTGTCAAGCATCTCCTGTTGGCAAATTACCCTTGGCAGATAAACTACGGCTTGCAAACACACATGGAAAGAAGGTGCTCCCTGTGTCGGTGACACCCACTACCTCAGGTATAAATGCAGGCCGGGCAGGGTGGGAGTCGGAGTTATGATTCCACAACAACTGTAAAACCACCTCTGAGCCTTAACGGGAATCGTTCGCTGCCGCCGCTATGAGCTGTGGCTCCAAACACACCCCTAAGAGCTGCCTGCGAGGGAGCAGTGGTGGCAGTGCCAGCGGCGGTGGTGGTGGTGGAGGGGGCAGCAAGTATTCCTCTGCCTCCTCAAGAAGAATCACTTCCAGGACAAGCGGTGGTGGCTGGACTTCTGGCAGCAGTTGTGGTGGAGGAAGCTCCAGGAGCAGCTATGGTGGGGGAGCCGGCGCTGGGAGTTACGGGAAGATGAGGCGCAGGAGTTACGGAGGAGGGATGAGTGGTGGTTACTATGGAGGGGGAATGAGCGGTGGTGGTTATGGAGGGGGAATGGGCTGTGGCAGCATGGGAAGTCAATAAACTTGACATAACACCCATATGAATGTGGGAATTTTCTTTTACGATCTTGATTCAAAAATTTAAATAATGCAAATTTATAGACAAAAAATAATAATAATTTAAAACTTTTATTGATTCTGTATGGTAACTGTTGGGTTTTTTGTTTGTTTGTTTTAATTACTGTTTAAAATGGATATATATGCACTAGCAATGTCCAAATTCTGATAAGAGACAGACAACAAATCTGCTCTTTTAGGAAAGAAAAATCAGGGAACAAAACCACAGAAATAACACTGCTTGAGCACACATTAAGATAAACACACCTAAAACTGTAGTAAATAAGTAAATAAAATGGAGACATGTAGAACATGAATTACATGGAACATAATACCTGCAGACTAAGATTGAAAAAATAAAACTTTTGCAGCTTTAAGTTTCTAAGTATCTGTTGGAAGCAGACTTGCTTAGAATATGTAGAAAAACAGCCTGCTAAATACTGTACATAATTGCTCTGTGTCAATATTTCCTGTATATATAGTCAAAGAAAATTAAAATTGTGTTGTGATAAGATTAATTCAATGATAAAATGTTCAGCAAATACTGTGAAGAGTTCACAGTGCTTGTGAAGGATTTCATTAATTGACTCATAAGCACAGTGTTAACTACTTCTGAAATTTTTTTTCTTTTTGGTATATTTGAATGCAAAACCAACTCGGGAAGTTTTAAATCTCCAAGTAGCCCAGCAGATCACTAGCTACATAAACCTCATAAAACTTTTGAAAGAAAATCCTTAAAAGAAATTGTGCCTGAAGCTGCAGGAGAGGTATTTGTGAAACACAGCTGACAGTTGGTCAAACTAGCAAATATGCCAATTAGTAGAAAATAAGGCAACTAAACGTGGAAGAGAAAGAATAAGTAACACTCAAGAAACACTCAGAAATACACTGCTACAGTGCAAAGACAGACACAGCAATAGTCAAACTGTTAACCATGGCTATAACCTTGGTTCATATCGGTATGTAAAATGCCAGAGAGCTGTCTGAGTTGATAAATCAGATTCTAACCTTTTAGAGATACTTCTTGCTATCCCTTGCCTGTAATAATACAGTTCTTTACTTATTCAGAGCATGAATCCTCCTTTACTCAGATCTTGTCCCTTTTGGCTCTGTATATCTCCTGGGAGTGCAGAATAATTCAGTTGTAATTTAGCCATTTGCGCACTGTACAAGATGATTTTACTGAAGAGGAAAAAAATAAAGGCTGCACTTATCAGTGAAAGACTTTTTGTTAAATAAAGATAATTAAAGCATCAACAATCCGTCTGTTTCATGTTTAATTAGCCCCTCTTTCATCATAATTTGTTACTGAAGGTCAAATGTGGGTCACTTTTAAAAACTAATTTTAAAGTGTTTAATATAATACAAACTGAGAACTGAAAATTCTAATGTACTTCTGTACACTTTGCACCAAACAGTATTGTGTATGAAAGAAGTCACCAATATAAATATTTATACTTAATGACAATGTTCCCATTTTTTTTCTCTACATAGCACTTAGTGACATCATAACACTGTTATTTTTATTATTATACTGTAGGACATTTGCTTAGCTGAAAGTTGTGAAAAACTTTATTTTTGATAGTTGTTTTGTGATTTTAAGAAGTAGTCTTTTAGATAAGCTTCTGTGTGTGTGTGTCTGCACAAAAGCAAGAAAATAGATGATGCTTTATTGCATGGTTAAACTGATTGCCCCCTTAATGGATTAATTTTGAGTCCTATTAAGGCTGCTGGTTATATGTGCATATTTATGAGGAAATTGATCCATTTGGTTTATAGATATAACTCACATACTTGATAACCAGTAGTCAAAATGCTTCTACATTGCAACAGACTGATTAATGTTTGAAATGTTTTGAAACAAATTAACTGGCTACTGCACAAATATTTTTTTTTCAGAAATTATTTTCGACATACTTCACTTTCATGGAAATAAGTATAGGAAATGCATCTAGTGTGTCAGCACACTCTGGAAAGATAAACATTTTTCTTCACTAAACAGTACATTTCCAATGAAAGAAAGGCATAGGGATAATTCATAAAGGATTAAAGAACTGGCCAGGAAGATGATACCCCAAGCTGCTCAGAAATTCCTGTACTATTTATGCTAATTCTGCCAGTGGTGGTCAATATCCCTTTTTAAAAAAATAAAAAAAATAAAAAAAATAAACAAACAAAAAACAGAACTGCAGTTTTTTAAGTAGTCAACAATCATAGTTTGTTGAGTAGAGCAAGTGAAGAAGAAACAAGAGAATATGATGGCCAAAAAACGTACACATATAAACAGGGTTTAAAAAGAAACCACACTGTTGTTTAAAACACGCTAATCTCATGTTTGAGATTGAATGTTTCAGTGAAATAAACTTGATCATATGCCACTATTTTTCACTGTGAAACAAAGTGGGGAAAACAGCACATATTATAAAGATATATCTGTAACTAACACCAAAAAAAAAAAAAAAAAAAAAAAAAAAGGATTATGTTTAGGGATGCAACCCTCCAAACTGCTAAGTGATTCCTTTTAGGCACTGAGCTTTTCTTATCTTTGTCTGTCTTTGCTGGAAGTTAGTAGCATCCAAGTTCCTCAGAGGCAATGTGCAGCACCTGGAGAGTTCAGATTTTAAATATGTCATTCAGAAAAACGCTTAAACTCCTTCCCATTCAGCAAAACACTTCTGTACAGCTTTAACTTTTGGCAAATAAATAAGACCTATGGAATACTAAGTGATTTAAACATTTGATGCCATTAACTGGGTATTTTAGTGCTTTACTGAATAGCAGAGAATTGATAGGAGACTCAAAGAATATTTCAGAATAATATCATGCTAAGGAAGACAAGAATATGAGTCAAACTTATAAAATACCTTCTAAAAAAGTGACAGTGAAATGTCAGAAATCTACCAGAAATGAGTTTAAAACCTTATATAAAACATCTGATGTCAAGAAAGAGGAGATTTACAAATTGTCTATATTTTTTTCCCCGAAAGTTCTTCTACACAATATTGTATCAAACAAGATGTATTTGGGAACTCATCTAAGAAAGTCAAGGCCTGAAAAAGGAAGTATCAAATAATCAGAATGAAAACAACTTTCATTCACTAGGGTACACCAGTCAGTCATGTAAGTATAAACTTTACTTCCTGACTGCTATATTGTAGATATACAAAAATATCAATTACCAATTCTAATTACACTAATGGTAAATTAATATTGCTCTCATCTCCAGTAACAGAGCAGGTAGGTTCTGCTGTGTCCACTTACGTGTTCTAAAACTTTATACACCTTCTAATGTCTCCTGAGAACAAAGAGAACCGACAATGAGTAAATAAAGGCAGCCTCAGAGATTTCAATTAGTCGTCCTATCATGGTGACATCAATATGCTACTGGTTCTATTTCACATACACAGCTGAACTATGAATCTAATATACACGATATCAGAACCCTTTATCCGCAACTACTGCACATTTCTCTCTAAACAATCTGCTAAACAAGAGCTCCATGTGGCTTGGGTGTTAAAAATCTGACTGTCAATGTCTGAAACGTGAAAAGTCTACATACTGTTTATGCAAATAAGTCTTAATGTCCCCACCATTATGCAAAAGCGTGAACAAAACTATATAAATGTCAGCAACAAACTGGCAAGTACCCACAGGAAAGTGGTAACAGAAGTTTTGTGCCTGGTAGTCTCTCCTTTAAAGACTGTTATTTAGCACTACTTTCAACTGTTTTTTTGGACATTTTCAGTAACTTCTGTGCATGCTTTACAAGTGTGCAAATACTGACTCCATTCTTAAAAATAAAAAGACAAAGTATTAGAATATTTGCTACAAACTACTCAAGTAAAATAACCTTCATACCAAACTAAATATTTATCACAGGAAAAATATTGACAACGAGAAATTGGTTTTGTAACAACCTAGATAAATAGTTCAGCAATTTCAGTATGTACTTCTTTTGGTTTGGTTGTTGCAAGTAAAAGTGTAATAAAGCCATTTTCTTCTACTAAGAAGTCTTCTAATGTATTGTACATGGAAACATATCCTTGAAAAATGTTAAGTAATTAAAAACATATTTCTGTAGTATAATCTTCAATAAGTTTTTTTATCAAGCAAAATTGTCTTTTGTATGGTGTAATCCTTTACCATTCCTACACTTAGCATGCAAGTCATTCTTTTATACTGAAAATAAATTACACTTTGACAGTTTATAATTCATATGTTTAGATGAATTGCAGCAGCAAGAAAGAAGTAGTACCTAATTAGCATATGTTCCACTGCTACTGTGTTATTCCTAAACCATCAGAAGCTGCTATGTGCTTAATAAGCCTTAGATGGAATCTTAGGAAGTTTCTTAATACTTTGTATTTTATACAGACTATTTTTAAAAATGAAATAGTAATGTACTCTCCAGGAGAGAGTTAATGAAATGTATCAGGCAAAAACTGTGTCAAATGTTCTATAAATCTGCATCACTTGTATAGCAACATAAACAACAATACTGGCAGACAGTACATCAATCACACCTTTTTTGGTGATCTGAAGACTGAGTAGCTCATACAATTCATTTTCTTTACAGTATTTTAAGGATTTCTGAGCAGAATGCAAATACTGGCAAAACATTGTAAAACTTCAATTGTATTAGACTAGCAGACACTTCAAGGTTCTAAAAATGTCATATTGTACCATATTTGCATGCTAATAAATTGAAAAGAAAGCGTGTTTGGTTTTTTGTTTTGTTTTTTTTCAAACGAGTCAGAAATTCCCTGTTCCAGGCTCGGCTCTGCATTTACATGAATCGGTATTCATTTATCTCTAGATTCTTGTGCAACATGCACTGTAGCTGAGGAAACATTCAAAGTATTATCTCACATGGAAAGATATAATGGAAACGGTAGGTGTTAAGTATCTTATTTTACTATGACCCAAAAAGTATTCCTCCCCCCCCAAAAAAAAAAAAACAAAACCAGTGACCCCGTTCGGGCTACATATGTGTCTTATAAAATAAACAAAACAGACCCTTTCACTTAGGCGCTTGATTCTCCTCTACGCTACCTCTGTTTTATTTCAGGAACTGTAAAAGAAGTCCCTACCATTACCAGTTTTAGGCTCTGGGAGCTTCACTAAACCGGTATCCGACAATACAGCCGAGATCACAGTCACTCACTTACGGCACTCCTGAAGGCACACCTCGCTCTGAAAGGTCTCACGGCACTCACACTCTCTACAAACAGAGCTACGCAGCAACTGAACTTAAAAATTAGGACCTCTCCGCTTGAATGAATCGATTTCATGTGATATACAAGGCGGGGTGGGGGCGGAAGCGGGGAAGGAATGAAAACTTCCTGGAGTGCGATTCTAAGGTCACTATCTATTGTGTATTCAGAGGAACTGCTGCAATGGGTGCAATCTCTGTGGTGTAAATTAGACCGCGGATAGGCTTTTTAGCTTATTTAAGTATTTTGGTCCTAGTGAACCACCTGGTAATTACAGACATAAACGCTTCACCGCGGCGGCTGCAAATCCACTCTCACCAACAGCTTTAGGAAGTGTCAGGCAGGCGGCAACCCCCTTTCCCCAAAACACCTGGCTACAGAGGAGAAAAGTTTCTCCTCAGTCGGAGCTCACTGTCTCTATGGCTGGGAAGGCATCAGGGCGGTGCAGGAGCCCTCTGAGAGGGGGATCGGCCGCTGTAGGAGGAGACGGGGATGCGGCAGGACCGCAGGGGCGGGCGGGCGAGCCGGGGATGGCGGCTCCGCTGGATGGGGATTCCTGACCCCCCCAGCCGCCAGAATGGGGCTGCGGATAAGCGGATGTTAAAGGATCTCAGGTTGCCTTACAGCTTGTTGTCTGAGCTGGCGACCGAGTCCACGGACGGGCGGAGGGAGTAATAATAGTCATTATCATCAACTATCTCGGACTCTCCCTTTCTGCGTGCTGTGTGTTGGTCCAGGCACCTGATTGCCTGAGGGGGGGGAGGGTGGCGGGGATACCAGGCTGAACGGGTCATTGAACCTGGTGGTCGTGTCTGCTCCTGGCGGTGTGGGAGGCAGGAGGGGCGGGCATTGCTGCTTCCTCAGCCGGTGTGTGCGTGCGTGCGTGTGTGCGCGTGTGTGTGTGTCGGGGGCTTCGCGGGGGGTGCGCGGACGGTGGCGGCGCGTGGTGCAGCGCTTCTTACCTGCTTGCTGTACTTGCTGCTGGCTTGGCAGCTGTACTCGGAACAGTGGTCCGACCCGATGGAGATGTTGTCACCGGCGCCCACGAAGGTGTTGGCTGGGGGCAGATCCTGCACGGCCTGGTGTTTTTTGCCAGCAGTGGGGGACTGTGGGTGCAGCTGGACAGTGGGCAAAGGCGAGCTTGACTTGTAGTGCCTGGCCAGGTCGGGGCTGCCCGGCCCACCATTGACCGAGCGGTACCGCCCCATACCAGGGCTGTCTGAGAGCTTCTCATTAACACTGTCATAGCGCTGCCCATTGGGCTTGGAAGCCTCTACAGTGACAATGCTGCTGTAGAGAGGTTGCTTGCCTTTCTTGCCTTTCTTGTCCTTCTTGGGCTTTTTGGCCTTGTCATGCTGCTGCGGGGTGAAGAAATCCTCGTGGTCCTTCTTGCCGGCCTCATAGCCATGTTTGCCCTTGGAGCGGCAGTAGCGGGCCATGACCACCACCAGGATGAGGAGGATGACAGTCATAATGCCAGCCACCACTCCAATGACTATGCTAAGCCTTTGCTTGCTCAGCTCGTAGCTGGGGTCACCAGCAATGTCTTGGGCCAGGGGTGTGTGGAGGCTGCGGGCCACCTGGCTCTCCACCACAGTGGCATTGGACAAGCTCTCATTGACAAAGACATGGAGCAGAGCAGTGGTGGACTGGGGTGGCTGCCCACTGTCGTTCACCTGAACCACAAGGCGGTGCAAGCCATAGTGCTTGGGGGCCAGTTTGCCTACCAGTGACACCACACCACTGGCTGGGTCGATCTCAAAGAGTTTGAAGGGATTGCCCCCAACTATGCTGTAGTTGAGGTCAGCATTGAGACCAGTGTCAGCATCAGTGGCAACAACTGTGGCCACCACGGTGCGCATGTTGCTGGATGGTGGTAGCACAGTGTAGGAGCTGTTGCTGGGGAAGGTGACTGTGGGTGCATTGTCATTCTCATCCATCACGAAGAGGGACACGGTGGCAGTAGCAGAGCGTGGTGGCTCACCTCCATCCACTGCCTTCACCTTAAAAGTGTAGCTGGTCTGCTGCTCCCGGTCAAAAGAGACAGTGGAGAAAATGGTTCCAGTGTCATTCTCAATGGAGAAGATACCAGCTGCCTTATCATGGTCACCAGGCTGTATGAAGAGGCTGAGCTCCGCATTGCGGCCCTTGTCAAAGTCCATCACGGTCACCATGCCCACAGGGCTGTTGGGCTGCAGGTTCTCCTTCACGTAGAACGTGAATACGTCCTGCATGAAGCGTGGCTCATTATCATTGCGGTCTGCCACACGTACTACCACTGTAGTGGAGCCCTGCAGTGATGGCACTCCCTTGTCTCGGGCTGTCACCTGGAACTCATAGGTGTCGCGTTGCTCGCGGTCCAGCACTGCCTGCACTGACACATCCCCAGAGTCAGGGTCGATGCTGAAGATGCCTCCTGGTGACTCTGAAGACAGAGGTGAAGTCTCCAGGGAGTAAGTGATCTCGGCGTTCTTGCCACTGTCTGCATCCGTGGCAACCACTGTGGCCACCCTCTCACCAGGCAAGTTGTTCTCTGGGAAGGAGACCTCCAGCACAGCCTGGCTGAACACAGGAGGGTTGTCATTAGTGTCCCCAACTCGCACCAGCAATGAGTTGTTGCTGGACAAGCTAGGGCTGCCTGAGTCCACAGCCACAATCACCACATTGTAGTCACGGACAGCTTCATAGTCCAGGGGGGCTGAGGTGTGAAGAAAATACTTGCGCTTGTTCTGTGGCTCCCCTTCACCCTCACTGGCTGGCTTAAGCTGGAAGGGCACATCACCCACCACTGTGCAGGTCACCACGCCATTTTCACCTTGGTCCCGGTCTGACACTTGCACCAGGGCAATGGGGGTATCTACCAACACATCCTCAGCCACGCTAGCCACCCCATCCCTGAGTGGGATGCGCCCAATTTTCCGTATGTCAATGGTAGGCACATTGTCATTCTCATCACGGATGTTCAACACAACTGTGGCTTTGTCTGTCTTGGGGGGCTGGCCCCGATCTCGGGCCATGACGGTGAAGCGTAGCTGGTTCACCTCCTCCCGGTCAATGCGGTGCAAGACACTGAGCCAGCCCGAGGTCTCATCCAGTCGCAGAAGGCGCCTGACAGACTCGGTGGCTGCCCCAAAGACATACTCAATCTGCCCATTCACCCCCACGTCCAGGTCAGCAGCTCGCAGCTGCAGGATAGGGGTCCCGGGGCTGCTGTTTTCCGCCAAGTCTGCCTCATAGACGCTTTTCTCGAAGCGGGGACTGTTGTCGTTTACATCGGTGATCAGCACCCTCAGGATAGCCTGAGACGATCGCGCCGGGTCGCCGCCGTCCCGCACACGGAGGCTGAGCTCGTAGGAGTCCCGCTGCTCCCGATCCAGCGCCCCCTTGACGATCAGCTGCGGCTGCTTTTCCCCGTCGAGGGTGTCGGCCACCTGCAGCTCGAAGACGCTGCTACGGGCCGCCGCATCCGCCTCCTGTCGCCGCTTGCTGCCGCCGGGATAGAGGGCGCTCTCGGCGGCCGCTGAGACCGATGCCCCCCCACCGCCGCCGCCGCGGCGGCCGCCGTCCCCACCAGGCTCCTGCAGCAGTTCGTAGCGCTCGATGCCGTTGCGGCCGAAGTCCCTGTCGGTTGCTGTGGGGAGCAGATACAGGGTTCCCACGGGTCGGTTCTCTTCCACGGTAAGCGTGAGAACGGGGGAAGGGAAGGTAGGGGTGTTGTCGTTGATGTCTAGGATGATGACCCGGCCCTCGAAGAGGTCCACCCAGCTCTGCGAAGGGCCGATGACCGATACCTCGAAGTCCAGGAAGCACTCATTCTCGTCGAAGATCATCTGGCACTGCGGCAGCTTCTCGCGGTCGATGCGCCGCTCCGTGGTGCTCAGCTCCCCGGTCATGTTATCGATCTTGAGATAGTCGGAGCCCGATTCCAAGCTGAATGTCACCTCTCCGGAGCCCGTCACGATTCCCAGGTCGGAAGCCACGTTGCCGATGCGGATGTCGGCGGGTCCTTCCTCAGCCAGCCGGTACCTCAGGAGCTGCTTGGCCGCTGCCAGGCTGACCCAGAGCGGCGGAGGCAGGAGGAGCAAGAACCACCAGCAGCAGCAGCAATGCACAAAGCCAAAGATAGTCTGCATCTTCCTCATCTTCCTCGCACAGAAACCTCCCCTCCTCTTACTCCCACCTGCCCCCCAGTAAACTCCCCTGATAAGCCAACAGAGAGTCTGAGCGTCTGAGTGATCAAGTACAAAATCCTTCTGTTCCTGTAAACTTACTGTCTCATGGCTGGTGCAATTGTTGGTCAAAACCCTGCTGCTGGCTCCTCTGCTGCTCTCCCTGCCTTCTAGTTGAGATATACTTACAGTTCACGGGACAGTGTATTTTGCTTTTTAAAGATGCATTTCGGTAGATAGGATGGGATTTTCCTCCTCCTCCTCCCCCTTCTCCTCCTCCTCTCTGATTTTACTGTAATCACTTTGCAAGGTTTGCCATAAAAGCAGGAGCAGCACTCTGCGATTTTAAGCCCCCCAGGTCGTTTTCTTCGACACTAGAGTTAACTACAATTCACTCTCTCTCCTCCTCCGCCCCCCCTCAGCCGTTTACGACCAAGGCATTAGCTTTATTCTTCCCCCTCTCTGCACACACAGGGGGAAAAAAAAAAAAAAAAAAAAAAAAAAAAAAAAAAAAAAAAAAAAAAAAAAAGGTATTCTATTTAATACAAAAGGTCTCTTTTTAAAA